>JAJLVH010000774.1:0-16493 GCA_030570155.1 Magnusiomyces magnusii
AAGTCGAACTCGATGTTGCTGGTCTTCCATTGCTTCATTCCATTTAGTCAAAACACCGGTTGTCATGCCAAACATTGGTGTCTTGTCATTAGCCATACAGCCACACATGATTTCGTCTTCTTGGTCTTCACTTAAAGATATTGGTTCTTCTTTACGGATATCCAGATGAGCTACTGTTGACGAACCACATGTCACAAAATGATATTTGTTTTTTTCAGGCAATGGGAAAACAGCAGTCATATTATCGTCATGAACACCAGAACAATGCTTAATAAGTGACAAATCCTTTTGATCAAACACATATAAATCGCCGTCATCAGTTCCCACTGCAACAAACGATTCATTCACACAAATGCATGCTGGATCTGATTTAATGGTATCTTCATTTTTGATTTTAACAACTCCATCTTTTGCATTGGCCTTTTTAAGAACCCGATCAAGACCTACCGAAAAAATGTCTATGAAAATGTCAGTAAAAATAGTTAAGAATCAGCAATACTAATAAGTAAATGGATATAAAGTCAATAACTTACGCTCTCCAGTCTGATCATACGTCAATGCTCGGCAACTACCTTTATGTCTTTTGGTAGACCATAACTTTTTGACATTTCCTTTAGAATCGTAAGAAGATGCAACAACTTGTCCATCCACAAAGCCCTTGACATAATAAGGACCGTCTGGATTGAACGAAAGGCAAAACAAAAAACTGTCAAGAGTTTCCTCAAACAAGGGGGTTGTTACTGGTTTGATAGCTTTGCTCATGTTGTTAAGTTGATGTTTTTCGAATGGGAAATGGAAATTTTATTGATTTCGATTTTTCTACCTGAAAAAAAAAAAATAGCCGTGCGTGGTTACCCTAGCTAAGAGCGTTACAGGGTTAGGTGAGCGCTTGTTTTAATGCACGTGACAAAGCAGCCTTGAAGTACCGGATCGACCTGCTGCGTTTGAAGCTTGCCACTTTTTAAAGAAATATTTCTCCTTTTCCATTTCTTCCTCTTATCTTTCACACAGTTTCAGACAAATTATGAGATTTCGAGTTTGATGGCTATCCAGCAAAATTTTAATATTTTACAGCAAAATAGTTGGAATTATTGTTTTTATTTGAAGAAAACCGTCATGTTTTTTTAGTATGACGAGCATTTTTTTGATGAAAATGATTTTGATAAAGATACCCTTGATTTCAGTTATTGATAAGCTTGGTTAACAATCATTTTATCAATGTTGGCTTTTTTCCAAAGAGAAAGCCAACTAAAATACCCAGATAAATAAATACCCATTATCAGATTTTGATAGCCATTCAAATATCTTTATTTACATAACATCCAGCTACATAGACGTTTAAAAACAAAAAATTCCATAATCCACATAAAACTCCAACCTTTTTTTGGTTTTTATTACATATTAGGATCATTATTATTGCTATTTACATTTTACAACACACTTAACACTAGGGATTTCTAGTGGTTTTGTGCTTTTTTATGCTTGTAAAAAGTACACACATTCTGTTGTGAGATATGTAGTACCTTATGGATATTTTAAGGAAACAAGACTTTTTTATTCGCTCTGTTTCCTTAAGTAACTGTAATACACCTGTCCATGCAATGTGTTTACTTCTTTTCTTAATTGAAGAGGGGTGATAGTAGTAGTGGTGGTAATAGTATTGGTAGTAATTAGATATCGAACTAATACCAAAAATAATAATAATATTGTTACTATTATTACCCAACATTTGAAACCATTGACTTTAAAAAAATGTGTATATCGATCATTTCTATTCGGTATTTGTTTAATGGTATCTTTCAGTAAAACTCAAACATTTTCAATTCAACACATACTCCAGCTCTCGAAACTTCCTGAACTCCGGATCATTCGGAAAACATAAAGAAAAACCAAAAGCTGCAGTAAGTGTTTTTTTTTTTTTTTTAAATGTCAATTTCATTTTTTTTTGAAAATAGTTGATTAGGCTTTTGTATTAATGGCAAAAACAAATGTCGACAAATTGACGAACATGTGGTGTTAAACATGCACACATTTACTAAAAGTGGCAACTGATCACCAATATATATAAATATCGACAGTCAATGAACCAATATTTGTCGGCATATTTAATTGATCAACAAAACGAAACAATGGCATTGACGACTTATTAAACAGCTACAGATTTTAAACCAATCAATCGGCTTTCAATAATATATTTTAGAATGAAAATGAAGGAAATACCATAATGCCGCCATTGTTATTATTTTGATAACATTGATTATATGCTCACAAGTCCGATAATGACACATTTTCGATTTCAATCTGTTGATACCAAAAAATGTAATTTTTTTTTTTTCTTTACCCCTCTTGTTGAATATTAACCCGATACGCAATTCGCCGTTTGCTTTTTTTTTTTTTTTTTTTTGAGACAGTGTAATGCTTGTTGGCATGAACCATTCAAAAAAGAAAATGGAATAAATGAATGATAGTTTCCTTGAAGCCAAGATGAAATTAACATTTTTGAAACTATGCGAATTTTTAAATTGGAAAGGCCTTTTTATTCAACATGATTTTTTTTTTATTTTTGGTGATTGAAAAATTAATCAAGATTGAAAAGTTTGTCAATATTTTTGTATGTTAAAGTCATGACAAAAAAAAAGAAAAAAAAAAATTAAAACCAATAATGAAAGCAAAAACATCAACAGCAATAAAAAGAAATAGAATTCCAAATACCCGTTACGTCATTTAAGATATCTTGATGAATACCATTACAAATGGTTATTTCTGATTGAAATGTATCAAACATCATTGCTTTGCTTTGTTTTTTTTATAAAAAAGTTTAAAATTGACGGATTAAAATTCGAGGAGTGCGAGTTTCTTAAAAAAAAAAAAATGGGTTTAATTGTTTTTGAAGGTGGAAATGCGTACGAAAAAGACCCAAGAACCGCGTTTATAGAACAATTAAAAAGGCATATTTCAATAAACGCTGAATAAAAAGAATACCCTGAGCCATTGAATCGAAAAATCGTTTATGCTTGTTCATCAAAATGTGACTGTTGTTTGATCCAAACGGCCATTTTTTATTGTTATTTTTTATATTTTATTGATAACAGAATTGCAAAAAACAGGTTCAGAATATACTTTTTTTTGTTATTTCAGACTGAATTCAAGCATTTTAAACCAAGCAATTCAATAACGCTCAACCAAAGTACCAAAATAGCAACCGAAATACCAAAACAACAACCAAAACACCTAAAAAGCCACAAGCTTCACTTCTTGTTGTGTACAAACTCTCGTTGCTTTGGCAACCCTCTAAAAATTAAGCCACACACAAAGTTTTTTCAGCCATGTATGTACCCACAACACTGTTCTTGTCATATTTTTTTTTTTCGACTATAAAAATGCGACAAATTCTCTTTTTTTTTTTTGATTTTTTTTCTCGCTCCTTCTTTCTGATTAACAAACTCTTTTACAGAGAAACTACCGGATATTCCGTATTAAAAAGTCTTTTGCAAGCCTCTTGCACCCACGAGAGTTGCCGCTTGGTGGTCTATAACTATCCCTCAATCAGAGGGAGTTTTTTATTCATTGAACAGATTTCATTATTCTAATCATAATTGATATTCTATACCGTTGTTGTGTGCCTTTTTTATTGAACTGATTCATTTTTTTATCACAGTCTACTGTTATTGTTATCTCTTACCTTTTTAACTGTTAATTTTAAGCGTCTACCTCCTATTGAGTTATGTCACCTTTCTTACTTGGTCCTGATATTATCGGTGAAGATGTTGTCAAATTACCTATCTCTAACAATGAATTTATATTCAAACAGAAGACCAATGGATACCTCCAGTCTTCTGTCTCTTCTCAAGTAATAGATCTTGAGTCCGAGTTTGATTCGCATTCAAAGCTTATTGTCGGCGAAGCCCTCGAAGCTAGAATCAACTCGGTTGACGTTGACACTTGCGCTCCTGGTGGCGAAGATTCTTTTTTCGTTGCTGATTTGGGTCGTGTCTATCGTCAATATAAACGCTGGATTAATTGTCTCCCTCGAGTTGATCCATGCTACGCCTTGAAGTGTAATGGTGATCCAAATGTTGTCCGTTTGTTGGCAAAATTGGGTCTGGGCTTTGATTGCGCTTCTAAGCAAGAAATTGATACGATTCTTGCTCTTGGTGTTTCTCCTGACCGCATTGTCTATGCCCATCCTTGTAAAGCTGCTTCTTACATTCGTCATGCACGCGACGTTGATGTCAAGCACATGACGTTTGATAATGCCGATGAATTACGCAAGTGTAAGAAGAACTTTCCTGGTTGCAAATTGTTGCTTAGAATCATGACTGATGATTCCAAGTCTTTGTGTCAGTTTAGTATCAAGTACGGTGCTTCTATGAAGTTGGCTTTTGAGCTTTTGGAACTTGCCAAAGAACTTGAGTTGGATGTTGTTGGTGTTTCTTTCCATGTTGGCTCTGGTGCTTCTGATCCATCTGCTTTTGTTGATGCTGTCAGAAATGCCCGTCAAGTGTTTGACATGGCTCAAGACTTGGGAATGCCTCCTATGTCTATTCTTGACGTTGGTGGTGGCTTTGTTCACGAAACTCTTGAAGCCACAGCTGCCGTACTTGGCCCTTGCCTTGATGAATACTTTCCCGTTTCTTCTGGTGTTAGGGTGATTGCTGAGCCTGGAAGATACTTTGTATCTTGTGCTTTTACTCTTGCAGTAAATGTTGTTGCTCGCAGAGTTTCTGTTAAGGAAGATGGTGTCGAGCACCATATGCTTTACATCAATGATGGTGTTTATGCCAATATGAATTGTATTATTTTTGATCACCAAGAGCCTGTTCCCAAGGTTTTGTCTAAGAATAGGACTTTTATGTATTCTGAAGATGTTGATCGTGTTCCCAACTTGGTTTCTTGTTCGTCATCATTGGATGATGGCGAATCTGATTCTGACGCTTCAAGCACCTGCTCATCTGACGTTGAAGTTTCTATTTGGGGACCCACTTGCGATGGTATTGATGTGATTACCAAGAAGAGCATTCTTCCTGTGGCTGTGGGATCTGGCGATTGGCTTTATTTCACTGACTTTGGTGCTTACACTTTGTCTGCAGCTACAACTTTTAACGGCTTTAACTTTGATTGTGACGTTGTTTATGTCACTTCTGAGGATAAAGTTAAAACTTTGCTTGGATGGAAGTGATTTTTTTTTTTTTTTTTTTTTAAATACATAGTGTGGTTTTTAATATATTGCTTTGGATTTTTTGATTTTTTGAATTATTTTTCAATTTTTCAGCATACTGTGAAGAAAAAGCTTTAATGTTTAAAATTTGCAGATTTAAAATACAATTTTGATTAATTTTTAGTTTACAAGAAAATTCGATTTAAAATTTATAATTGTAGAACATTTAGATCTCCTTCTGCTCGAGGTGAGGGGGAAGAGTGTGGATCAACTTCTCGGCCTTTTCGCTGTCAGAAACAACGAGGGTGTAAAGGTTCTTGGAAGATCTAATCTTGAACTTGGTGTTGTCAGCGTTACGCTTAATGGTGACCTGCTTGGAATCTTCCTTGCGGGCTTGTTCGAGGAAAACCTTGATATCAGTGAGTTGGACCTAAGAGAGTTGTTAATAAAATGAGAAACAAAAAATAAATTACATTGTCAACAAGTTTCAAGTAGTCAAATAGGTATAAAGAAATTGAATCGAGGTTTTGAATTAAAAAAAAAAAAAGTTCAATTGGTATTTAAATTTTAAATTCTTAAAGATTATTGGGTATACAAACGTTACTCATTTGTTTCCAAAACCGACAAAAACTCATCATTTCCTAGCCACTCTTCAAAACCATTCAACCCATTCAAAACCATTCAAACCCATTTAAATCATTGAAACTAATCCAAACAACAACTAAAATGTACATACAGCCATTTTGAATTATATATATAAAACTAACGAATTTTCTTCTTTGTAGTTAAAAATCACCAAAAGATTAGTTTCAAAAAAAAAAAAAAAAAAAAAGGGAAAAAGGTTATGTCTGGGTGTAAAATTTTTTGATCAAGTCTCACATACATACATTTGCTTACTTACATTTCCTGCTTACATTTCTTGCTTACTTACTTACTTACACTCACATAAATATTTACATACATGGCTATACATGGACCCTCTTCATCACACTGGGCTTGTAGTAGCTGGTAGGTTACGTTGAAATCGGTTTTGCGCTTCAAAAAGCTATGTCCACGTGATCTTTTTTTTTTTTTTTTTTTTTTTACATTAACAAACTAGTTACTTGCCAACTGTGTTGGTTTCACTATTTCGCGTTGTTTCTAAATTATTGCTTTTTTTTTTTTTTTATTAAATTATTATTAAATTATTTGTTTGTTTTGATTCACGTACGGCTAATGCGTAATTACCATTATTACCAGAATAAATAGTGATTGTTTTCTTGGGTTAGGTTTGTTGTGACTGTGGTTACTTTGTTTGTATGTTGTTTGCGGCCAGTATTTTTGTTTTTGGGTGATTACAATGTGTGCGTGTGTAACGAGCTGCTGTAGTCATTATTTGTAAACCCTAGTCGTATTTTTGGCCAAGTAACCCTAATTGACTAAAAGACATGTAAAGGGTTCTGGATCAGCCGTTTGATGAAAACCAATTGATTAGGCTGTTAGATTGTAAATTTATACAATAGTTTTTGACATTTTGTTCAAGCTTGGTATTTAGATCCAGTAATGGCTTCATAAGCTTCGATATACTTTGCCCTGGTTTGTTCAACAATGTTTTTAGGAATAGTAACGCCGTCTTTGCCTTTGAGGTCGTTTGCAGTAAGCCAGTTTCTGAGGAACTGCTTATCATACGAATCCTGACCCTGGCCAACCTTATATGTGTCAGCCCTCCAAAATCTTGAAGAATCTGGGGTAAGAACCTCGTCAACAAGAACTAGTGTTTTCTTGCCAGCTGCGTCTTCAACATATCCAAACTCAAATTTGGTATCAGCAATAATTATTCCTTTGGTCTTTGCGTAATCACGAGCAGTCTTGTACAACTTGATAGCCAACTCTTCAATAGAAGCAGCAAGTTCTTTGTCGCCGCCAAGAATCTCAATAGCCTTTTCTTTGTTGATGTTTTCGTCATGTTCGCCTTGCTCGGCCTTGGTAGATGGTGTATAAAGAGGTTCAGGGAACGCTTCACTTTCTTCGAGTCCGGCCTTGAGAGGAGTGCCATGAACAGTGCCAGACTTTTTGTATTCAGACCATGCCGATCCAGTAATGTAACCACGAACAATGACTTCAAGAGGAATCAATTTGAATTTGTTGACGACAAGTGATCTACCAGCAAGCTGTTGTCGAAGTTCTTCGCTACCAGAAACAGACTCAGGAAGAAGTTTAAAAAGATCAGTATCAGGTTCTTCATACTTGGGACCAACCAAATGGGTCCTGACAACAGGTTCAAGAAGTTTAAACCAAAACTGTGAAATCTTGGTCAAAATCTTGCCTTTATCGGGAATTCCGTTTTCCATAATCACATCGTAAGCTGAAATACGATCAGTGGCAACAAAAAGAAGAGACTTGTCGTCAATGGTATAAATATCGCGAACTTTTCCGCTGGCGAGGAAAGGAAGAGCGCCTTTAAGATCGGTTTTAGCAACAGGCATTTTATTATTGTTGTTATTAATTCTTGGGTTTTTAATAATCAAATTGTATTTGAGTTGAATTGAATAGTTTTGAAAATAGTTTGACAGATGATAAAAAGTGGTGTATTTATTGCACAATAAAAAAGATCAAACCTGATCTCAGCCAAACATTTTTGGTCATACACCATTGAATCACTTCAGCACATGTTGAAAAAAAAGTAAGCCAATAGTCAACAATTGAAGCAAAAGACCATGCTTGTTTCTATGAGAATCGATTAATAGCAATGTTTTGGCTGCAATTTGAGATATTCGTGTTTATTGTTGTATTTAAGCAAATGGTTTTGTTGTACTTTCTGTGTTTTGATTGTTTACTTTTAAAAAAAAAAACTATTCAACAAACAAACCTTGAAAGCATTTGACAAAAACGTCAAAATTTTGATTCAAATTATGAGCAGCGTCGAAGATTTTTTCTATAACACACCCATAACTGTTTACAAAGGGCCTACGTTGTACCTCTTTTCAACAGCAAAACTTTCAGAATATCAAGACTTGTTGAAGGATCATGTACTACATGCAGCTACAACTCAATCATCAGCAAGAAGTCAAGCTGGGGGATTATCTGATAGATCATCGAGCAATTTAATCAATGCCAAATTATTAAAAGTGAAATGGAAACATCTTGACGAAATGTATGTTCCTCCAGTACCGGAACATTTAGAAATAGGTGATGGACATGATTCTCAAACAGAAGTAAAATACAAAGTGGATATGGTTTTTATCAAGCCTAATCCAAAAACTGTACATAGATTCTGTTTATTGACCAGATTGCACGTTCAACGACCTCAAAACAATGAAAATAACCATAATGACAATTCACTATCCAAATACTTAACACAACGCGTCGCATTGTTGACAAACGCAAATACCCAAATGACCACCACGTTCATTGACTTTTTATCACAAACTTTTGATTCCACTTTTAAACCAATCCGCCCGCTTTCGTCAGGTTTCCTGCTTTCTCAATACAATCTAGTGTTTTCGGCACTGCGACAACAAGTGCTAAACCAAACATTGGCAAGATCCAAGTTAACTGATGAAGACTCGTTTATTACGTTTGATGTCGCGGCTACGGTGTCAACACTTAAATCGGGGAGTCAGCAGACTGGAAGCTCGTCGGCTACTTCATTTCGTCAAAAAAGAGTACACGGTTATGGAGATTTTTATGATCCTGAAACTACAAAAGACAGCCAATCCTATGGTGGAGTTGGAAATGTTTCCAACACTGTTTCTGAAAATGTTGTAGAAAACGTGACAGAAAATGCGTTACAAGACATCACCATCTCTATTGCAGGAAAAGATATATTGACATATTATGAATGGATAGAACATGAATCAGAAAATGATAAACCTAAACTGACAGACGCCATAATCCAGCATTATTACGATCAAACCGGGATACATCTTTCAAAGTTACAAGTCAAGAGAATTTCGACAAAATCGTTGGTGTTGACGGCAAAAGGTGGGTTCAAGATTTTGAAAAAACGGTTTTATGGGTTACATAGTGAAAGCGATCAATTGTGGATGTTTATTCAGTCCATCATTGAACAATGATTTTCCAACAATCAGTTATGTACATGTGTTTATTGTTTTATTAGTTAATTTAGTTTAATAGTAAATCAAAAGTCAGCATTTATGTAGGAATTGAAGATGGATCAAAACTGAAACTAGAGCCACAGCCACATGATGAGGTAGCATATGGACTGTCAATAATTTTAAACTGTGAGCCAATAAGTTCCGTCGTATAATCAATAGTAGAATCTCTCAGAATTTCCAACGACGTCTTATCAATAACAAATCGAGCCCCATCACGCTCAAAAACACAGTCTTCCTCTGCATCAATCGTGTCGCCAGGTTTTAAGCCCAAAACATACTGGTATCCGTGGCATCCTCCCGACTCGACAAGAATTCGCAAAACCTGGTCTTCTTTGTTATCGGCCGCGTTGATAGTATTCAATTTCTGGGCAGCTCGTTGAGAAACCTTGACGGAAAGAAGTGTACCATTCTCAGCCTTGACTGGATTAGTAATGGTGGTAGTGTCTGGTGCACCTTGACCAAGTGTCGGAGCCTCGCGTCTAGAACTTTTGTTGGTGGTGTTTGCAGAGTTTTCTATTGGTTCCGGAGATGGTGCTTTTGTAGAAATAGTGGTATTTGATCGGTAAAATGTGGTAATACTTGATGGTGTGTTTGATCTTTGTGCTGTGGCAAAGTATGGGGTTGCTGTTGTTCGTTGATGGGCGGGTAAAAATGAAGAAACCTTGTTAGGAGTCATTAAACGAGAATAGACGGATAATGATCGTCTACAGGAAACAACAGAATTGTTTTTGAAAAATGTAGCAGATAGTGTTCTTTGCATTGTTTTTGATTGATGGTTTTGTGATTTAAAAATAATTGGGAACTAAAGCGAGTGTTGAGTTTTAAAAAAAAAAAAAAAAACATATTGGCAACAAGATCTTACATACATTTTCTCAGCCGTTGGATACGCAAATAAAAAACAAGACATTATTTTCAGGGTTAGGGCACATTTACAATTGTTGTAGTTGTTTATTTATCTACAGACAGTTGATTGAAACCGATGGAATCCGGCAATGCCATGAAAACCCATACTATATAGTTTTAATACTCATCAGTCTATTCACTTTTTAAAAAAACCCTTGGGCTTCTTGCTTCACAGTCACACAAAAAGAAAGGCAGACATTGCAACTGCAGCCAAACAAAGTGCTACAAACACACACAGCAGTTGCCGAAACCTCTCTGATAAAGCAAACACAAGCAGCTTTTCTTTTAAGCTTGTCCATTTGCTAATCTTTTCAGCAGTTCGTAGTCCATCATCAAGTTTTTCGTTGAGTTTTTCGTCTTCACATGCATCCAAATTGACGTCGTAAAGCGCTTCGCCTGGTGAGCGATGGTCTTGGACATTTGGTCGTTTGTTTATGGGTAATGGAACAGGTATACTGGGTTTTGTCATTTTTGATTTTTATTATTGGTTACTGTATACGAATAACTTTAGTAACTTCAACCGAAAGACACAGCAGCTGCTACAAATGCTGGCATCACCCGCTTGTCGTCGCTGTCTGCGTTTGTAGACACACATTACAGCTGTGTAATACAAAGCAACACCCTAACCCTTGAGGAAAGTCTGCAATTCAGCACTATTACACAATCCCCAGGAATGCTCTGGACTCGTGCTGCATGCATGGATTTTTCCTAACCCTTGAGTGCACCGCCGAGCAGGCAAAAGTTGGTGGGCTCTGGTGGCTCGCTCCCAAATAAACTGCGCAGGTCGAACAAGCGTCGCTTGGAAAACAGCATTTATGGGATTCCACATCGATGTCAATCAAAAGATTCCTCAAGGGCTAGGTTAGCATTTGCACATGATTATTTGCGAGACCATCAAAAAACTCCCCCACAATTTCCAACCTTGTTTAATTTTGTTTTTTCTTTTTTTAATTAATATTGTCCATTTATTGTTTTTTTATTTTAAAAAAGCCTCTGTAAGTTTTGACATGGAATCCGAAAGCAATTCTTCATCTTCAAATCCTTCTAATGATCCTGATGCGGGGATTTTCGAATCTTCATCAGCCTGGTTAGTTGGGTTTGTGTTTTCTCCAGACGAGTACAAAAGGTTGTATAAAGTTGTTGCTCTAAAACGCAAATCAGCATCACTTGACAAGTCCAGCAACAAGCAAGTATCGGTCCAAACTGCCAGCAGATACAAAAGAGCCAAAGTCCGTGCAAAAGCTCTGGCTCATGTCCTGTTTCCAAGGCCAGATGTTGTGGCTTTTAATAACATTGAAATCGATCCGGCCGCAAAGAGTCTAGGTACAATGGCACAGAGATGTGATAGTTCAGAGTTTTCGGTGCCTGCTGAAATATACACCAATCCAACTAAAACTATTCGGCCGATGTTGAGAATCCACAGTAGGCTGTTTTTAAAGTCTTATATTATTCTTGTCGTTTTCAAGTCATTGCGTCAATTACGGTCTCGCAGGCAAGGCGCACTTTTAAGATCTATACTAGTGCTGAAGGACCACACAAGTGCTAGAATTTCGTTGGCCTTCACTGCAATAGCGCTTTCGTATAAACTAGTTTACGGAGCTTTGGTTCTTATAAAACCGGTACTGAAAGAGTTTGTGGGAACATTTATTCACGATAAATCTGCTTTATCGGATTTTCTTTATAAACATGCACAATCTCTTATTCCATTGTTTTCTGGTATTACTGCTGGTTCTTTTCTTAAATTATACCCAAACAAGGATACGGGCAGAGACTTAGTTTCTGTTTATGCAATTGTCCGCTCGTTGGAATTTGTTTACAATTATCTCGAAGACAACGGATACTTGGTTTCTATTTATAAGCCAAAACTCATTGGTTCTTGGGCACTCTTTCCATTTGCTTACGCACAATTGTTTCACGCATTTTTTTTCGACAGAAGTGCAAATCCACCCTTTGTTAATGCATCGTTGTTGTCGCTGTCTAGTGATTTTTTCACTCCAGAGTCAAAAGGATATCCCAGAAATTCATTGGTTCCTTGGCCAGAGTCTTTACAAATTGTCGACTCTATTGCTCAAATATCCAAAGAGCATTATCCGAAATTTACTCCTACTTTGTTGTTTCCAGACTCTGCTGTTATACCCAAGTATCTGGACTCTGTCAAGCCAATAATCATTAGAGCGCACCCAGCAATCAATTCTTTGACTGGTGCTTTGATTCATCCATGGGAACCATCACAATTCCGAGCACTTGTCAGAATTGCCATTAGCAAGTATGCATCAATTGGAAAGTATGCCTTGTTGTTTTACTTGGTCAAGACCTTTTTGCTTAAAAACTTGGTCACACCTATTGAACCCGATACCGAGGCCCATCAAGCTTCTGTTGCTGCTGAAGAAAGCCCAAATGCTAGCAAAAAACGTACCAAAGCGTCTACACTGTTATCTCAACTACGACTTTTGCTTGCTGCGCTGTTCAACACCTGGCGCACAACAACCTTTATTGTGATGACGATTGTTTCGTCGTGGGCCGGAGTTGAATTTTGGCAATCGTTTCTAGGCGGCTCCGTGATGCCAGTGTACCGATACAAGGTGATTGGATTTTTGTCTGGTTTGTGGGCCATTTTTGATAAAGTGTCTGGTAGGGGACGATACATGTATGCCGTGCGTGCAGCCATTTTGTCATATTGGCGAGTGCTTGTCAAAACCAACAAGGTGAAGCCTGTGAGAAACGGAGACGTTTATCTGTTTTCGTTGGCGTTGGGTGTGGCTATGGCGCTTATGGAAGTTAGTCCTCAGTCCGTGTCAGGACCAGCTATTAGAAAAGCGTTCAACTGGGTTTCGGATGGAACGTTTAAAGATCCTATTGAAAAAAGACAAAGAAAGGTTTTGGGAAAGTTGGGGAAAAGTGCTTAAATGGAAATGTGGTTACACCTTTGGGATATGGATTGAAGTCGGAACTGGAGTTGAAAAAAATGAAAAGTGCCATTTCTATTCTATTAAACATAGGCTAAACAAAAAAAAAAAAAAAAAAAAAAAAAAAAAAAAAAAAAAGAAAAAGAAAATAGTTATATATATATATATTTACATCACTCGATACTGTCGTAAACAAATACTTTTCTTTTCATTACAATCATAAGCAATTCCAAATAACCAAATTTCTTAATATCCAGCAGCACCGGGGGCATCTTTGTTTCCCTTGAGAGTCAAAAGAACATCTCTGAACCGGGTTTTGTCATGAGCATCCGACTTTGCAGCGCTGTTTGAGGTATCAATAAGCTTGAGAGCACGGTCCCAGATGGTGCCGGTGACACTGTTGTCGCGTTCCTCGATAAAAGACTTTTCTTCTTGACGGACCTGGTCGATCTGGGCCTCCTTTTTGTTGGAGTAATTGTCATAAAAGTCGTCAATGGCCTTCATGGCCGTGTCTCGCGTTTCTTTGCGTTTGGATTCGCTCACTTCGTCTCGTCGCTGGATTTCTAAAGCCTGACGTTCTCTCCATTCTCTAATTGCCGAGGAATCTTCCAAAGAAAGTTTGTTAAAGTCAATGGTTGTTTTTCTTGGTTCGTTATCGGTATCATCGGCAGCTGAAGAAGCGGTATCTTTGGTATGGTCGCCGGCTGTATCTAGTGCGGGAAACGACGCCTTGAACTCGGAAATCTCGTCGGGTTCGGCTTGAACTTTGGCATCGTCGCTGGTAACAAACTCATTGGCGTCGTCACCAAGAAGCTCCTTTTCTCGGGACAAAAAGTCGGCGCCGGCGTCCAAGTCAAAGTCGTCGTTAGTTGACGATTCTTTGGTATCGGCGGAAACGGGGGTTTGGAAATCGAGGTCGCTATCGATTTCTTCCAACGAAGGGAATTTCGAGCTCATTTTAATGTGTTTGGTTGTGGTTTCGGTGTTTGATTGATGGTGATTAGTTGCGAGATGCGGGTGGAAATGGCAATGAGCGAAATGTTCAATGTGGACGAGAGATGGCCACGTGGAGCTGCAGTCATGTGAACCGATCATGTGAACGTTGACAAACCAGTTACTAATCATCTGTAATCAATGTCATTAACAAATGAACTCACATGATTTTGTCAGCAGCCGAGCATTTCAACTTTTTTTTCACTTTTTTCACTTTTGTCCAAACCATCCACAAAATACCCACAGTCATATCGATACCTTCCAGTGCGTGAATCGTTGAATATCTAGTCATGGTGGCTTCTCTGGCTCGTTCGCAGTTCTTTTTTTCAGAGAACTTTGCACTTTCTGCCGTCGCCAAATCTTGTAAATCAAAGATTTTGGTGTCGTCCAAAGCTTGTAAAGGCAAGCAGGTTCCGTTTTTTGCAAAGCCCGCCAGAATCCCAAATCTGTCTGGTTCTTCTTTGTTATCAAATGGACAAGCCAAAGCGTCGATGAGCAGCAGTAGCTCGTTGCTGAATAGATCGTTTTCGTCAAGCTCGTTTTCCGGGTCTGCTTTTTTAAAGTCTCAAGCGTTTGTTAATAACGGTGCTTCTACGTTTTCAAAGAGATATGCTTCAACGACAGCAGAGCCAAGTACTCAAGACTTGAACAAAGTGGCGGAACAAATGTCAAGGTCTTTCACCCCCGATCCTTTGGCTCAAAAGCCTAAGCGTCGTCCCGTCAATACTTGGAAACCCGTTGGTTATTGGCTTATTTTCTCGTCTGGTCTTGTTTTCGGTATTGTTGTTCTCGGTGGTTTGACTCGTTTGACTGAATCTGGCCTTAGTATTACTGAATGGAAACCCGTCACTGGTTCCATTCCTCCATTGTCGCAAGCCGAATGGGAGGAAGAGTTCACCAAGTACAAAGATTCACCCGAATTCAAGCTCTTGAATGCCAACATTACTCTTTCTGAATTCAAGTTTATTTTCTTTATGGAATGGTCGCATAGATTGGTTGGTCGCTTCATTGGCATGTTTGTTGTCTTGCCTGCCGTGTACTTCGTCGCCACGAGAAAGGTGACTCCTCATGTTGCTGGTCGTATTGGCTTGATTGCTGCACTTCTTGGTCTCCAAGGATTCATTGGTTGGTGGATGGTCAAGTCTGGTTTGGATAACAAGTTTCTTGAAGAACCAGGCTCCCATCCTCGTGTTTCTCAGTATCGATTGGCTACCCATTTGTGTGCAGCCTTTTTACTCTACACTGCCATGCTTTTCACTGGTTTAGACATTATTCGAGAAGCCAACTGGATCAAGTCTCCAGTTGCTGCTGCCCGCGAAGTTATGAAACTTGACAATCCCATCATTAAGAAATACAGAAAGATTGCAACCGGTCTTTTGTGTTTTGTTTTCTTGACCGCCATGTCTGGTGCTTTTGTTGCAGGCTTGGATGCTGGTATGATTTACAATTCGTTCCCATACATGGGTGATAGCATTGTCCCACCATCCAAAGAACTTTTTGATCCCCACTACAACAAATCCAATCCTGATTCCAGCTGGAGTCTTTTTTGGCGCAACATGCTGGAAAACCCAACCACTGTGCAATTCAATCATCGAGTACTTGCAGTTTCTGCCTTCTGCTTGCTCACTGCTTTCCATATGTATACCCACCGCATGCGACCTTTCCTTCCTCGCTCCGTGTTCCGGGCCAACATGTACGTGATGGGATTTTTGTCCTTACAAGTGACACTCGGCATCACCACGTTACTCTATGTTGTCCCAGTACCTCTTGCGGCAGCCCACCAAGCCGGCGCGCTTGCGCTTTTGACGTCTGTCATTTTCATGTGTGCCCGTCTTAGACAGCCCCGCACTGCTCAGCGGTTGCTGATTTCTGCCTTGGAAAAGAAGGCTTCAAAGTCTGCGGCCGAAAAGGCGGCAAAGGTTTATATCAAGGCATCTCCTCTTCAGCGTGCCAATTTGTAAATATTTAAAGTTTGGCTGTTGAGTGTTTGACTATTTTTTGTTTTTGTTTTTTTTTTACAATTATTGATTTTTACATTAAACTACCCTGATGGAAAGAAATTATAATTATGAGTATGCATTTAAAAAGGTTTTTATAAATACCTTTTTTTAAATGTTATTGGATGTACATAGATGAAGTTAAATTATAAATATATTGATTATTTGAAAAAAAGAATAGAAAGAATAGATGATTGCTTTTGACCTTTTATCATTACCAAAAGTTGATTTCGTCAATAACAAGGTCGTTGATAATAAAGTCATTGTCGAAATCAAAATCACTTTTGAATCCGAAATGATTCGTCAATTCACCGTCACCAACACAAACACAATATTTCGAAGGATCGGCTTGTCGCAACATGTCACTAAAGTAGTTGAACAAGCGTGCTGAGAAAACTAAAACCTTTTGTGGATTCATTTTTTTTTTTTTTTTTTTTTT
>JAJLVH010000775.1:0-16478 GCA_030570155.1 Magnusiomyces magnusii
ACTGATGTACTGTTTTCCAACTTCTTGTAAAGTGGTCAATCTTCTCACCTGTGTACAACTCTAATGATTCAAACGCTTTATAAACGTCATCGTAACCTTGTTCCGAATCTTTTTGTTGTGCAGATCGTCCTAATGTAAGCACAACTCTACAAGACCATTCTTCATCTTGAGTAAGTTGTTTCTTGGTTTCTTCGTCTTTAAGAATCTTGGATAACAACTCAATTGGTCCACTAAGCTTGGTTTCGTTACTGTTGAACAAATTCTCCACAATCTGGTGCTTGTATTCATGAGCTTTGACCCAATTGTCGCCGACTTTAGGACCAACTGTCAAAACCTGGGAAAGCTTTTGTGTCTGTCCCGGTCTTGGTAAATCAAACATGACGTCAAAGTCTCGGTTATCTGCAAACTTGTCAACTTGTAACGGCAAAAAGTCTCGGTCCTTGTTTTTGACCGTTTGAAATTGTGACAATTGGTCAATTTGCACGTTTAAAATTCCTCTTGACAAACTGGTTTCGACTGATTGACGAAGCTTCATGAAACTTTCCAACTGTGTGTATGTGCCACGGTTAAACACCAACGTGATGCCCATTTTGAATTCTTGCTTGAATGTGGAATACGTATCCAGAGAAGCCTTCATGGGATCGTCCATTGGAAAAAGTGTAGCACAACGAGTAAGGATGTAATGGGACATGGATTCAACTTGTAATCGTTGGACACGCAAAACCTTGAAATGAGCAAAGGCTTTAGTCATGGCACCCAGCAACATGTAAATTCGAACCAACCATAATCTCACGTAAAACTGGTGTTGGTCACGGTTGCATGCTGTTTCAAGCAAAACGGCAGCTTTTAGTAATGATTCCTTGCTACTGTTTCCTTGTTCAAGAACAGCATATGCTGCAATCAAAATGTGATCATCAGCGCTATGATAATCTTTAGGATCTTTAGTCTTGAGAGCATCGTTAGCGTTTTCGTAAAGCTCAACCTGTTTAGCAACAACTTTTTGTAAATCGTATTTTTCATCACGCAAATAAAACTTGAATTTTTCAATGTTGACAAACAAGTTTTGATCCTTTGAATCAGGGACAATGGAATTTAAGTACTCGATCCATTTACTTTTATCAAATTTGTCGACCAAAATATAAGCTTGTAAATCGTTGAATGCGCTTCTTTTTGAGCCTATGAAATCAAAATACTGTTCTGCAGCCTTGTTCAACGATAACCCAGGTAACTCAACTTCGGCAGCCAAGCAAACCATAGCAAGCATACTATTTTGACCTTTTTTGTATTCTTTAATAAACGTTTCGACAAATTCGACTTGATTAAGTTTAACACAAGCTTTAACCAACGCTTTCCAATGATTAAAGTCATCTCGCTTCAATTCTTTCAAGATTTTGACACATTGAGTTTTCACGCCTCGCCAATCCTGTTGTTTATCCAAAGTCTCGATCAACATGATGTTCAAGTCAAGCAAATCCCAGTCTTGAACTTGTTTAGACTTTAAAAATTCCATCAACGATTCATCGTCGTCATTAATTTGCAACACCAGTGCCTTGAGGTATCCTTCCTGTGCAGACCTTAAAGGTTCTAAAGGTTTGATCAAACCGGCTGCCAGTTTGGGAAACAATTTCTGTTCAATTGGCGAAATATTAGATCCATTGGTGTTATTATTATTACTAAACTTGACGGCCAGAAACAAACAAGCGATGGCCCAAAGTTTATAATCGCGAGCACCTAGCTTACTCAAGGCCATGGTTGCCTTTTGAAGACCCGAAATGTCGCCAGTAATGAGCATGCTTTCAAAATAAGATTGTAAAATTTCATGGTCATTTGGTTTCTTTTTCACAATCGCTTCAAAGTAAGTGCGAAGCTTATCGGGTTTGTTTGTAATTGTATATATTTCTTGAATAATTGAAGAAACGGAATATTCAGAGGCCCCAGTAGCTGCCACTTTGTCAGCACACTGCAAACCTTCTTCAATATCGTCTTGCAATACCAACACATATGCCTTTAAAGACATGTAATATAAACTATTGGGCATCTTTTTCAGCATCTTGTTGATTTTGGTCAACGCTTGGCGGTAACTGCCAGACTGGATCTGGTTCATCAATATGGTATTTTCTTGTGCCATTTTTTGTAATCGATTAATTAATAAATTAAACTAATAATTGAATAATATGTATTTTTTTTTTTAATTGTTGTGTTTGGAAAAAAAGGAATTGATTTTTTTTATGGGTTGGTCTGACACGATTAGTCATACTTTTTTATTCACACATGTTATATTGAAATAACTCTCATAATTAGGCATCAGTGGTATCAAACTTGAAAAAATGATATTCGTATTTGTCAACCATAATTTCGACACTTAATATTTGAAAAATAAATATTTCATCAATTAATTTACAAAAAACATATCTTTTCTAACAGTTGCAACCGTCTTGACCCTGATCTTGAGCATTATGATCAGCACTGACATCAATAACTTCAGTTTCTTCCGGCTTGTTTTGTTCAAGACCTGGCAATTCCGCAGCCACCTTTTTAAACAACGCTTTAACATTGTATCCCATTTTGGCACTAGTTTCCATAAACAACACACCCAATTCTTTAGCCTTGGCTTCACCTTCTTCAACAGTCACAACTCGCTTATCACGCAAGTCAGTCTTGTTGCCAACAAGTACTACAATCACTTGGTCGCCGCGCTCTGTTCGAACTTCGTCAATCCAAACACGAGCATCTTTAAAAGACTGACGGTTGGAAATGTCATAAACGACGATCGCGACGTGAGAATCTCGAATATAAGATGGGATCAGCGTTCGGAACCGTTCTTGACCAGCTGTATCCCATAACTGAAGTCGTATCGTTCGGTCTGGAAGATACATGGTCTGATTTGAAAATAACAATAATGAAAAAGATAAAATGAGCTGTATGAAATAGATAGGCCAATAAAAATTAAGGATATTTTTTAAGATTATGATTGTCATTAATCAACGTGGTATTTATTCTTTGGTATCAATGAGCCTAATCCATTTCCACAAACCATTATATCAAATATATAAAAAAAAACGATTAATCAAGTTAGTTGATAATACGAAAACCAAATCAAAATGTTGAATCGACATACCTTTGACATGAAATCGATACCAATAGTGGCTTTATATTGTGAATTAAACGAGTCATACATGAATCTCGACAAAAGCGATGTTTTACCAACTGATTCAAAACAACAACAACAAAAAAAATCAATTAGTTGAATGATCTTGAATAACACAAAAATTTATCGTTTGGTATTTGAATTTTATAATGTTTGCTCTTTGCGCATATTGCAATCAGAAAAGTTTTCGCTTCAAAAATTGTTACATTTTTTTTGGGGTATTTTCATGTAAAGCCAAAAACGCAAAATGCTGATCACTTTTTCTTGTTTAAAAATGTTATTTCAAGAAATTTAAACTTTCTTTATAAAAAAGATTTCAAAAAAAACCAAATTTCCAACAATTTGAAAACTGTCGATAACTTTTACTCACCACTCTGTTCTCCTAAAAGTACAAGCCTAAAAGATATTTAAAAAACAATCGTAAAAAATAATTTGTTAATACTGTTCATATAAATCTATTGTGTATAGACATAAATATATATACATAAACTTAAACACATACTTGTACTTTTCAACTGTTTCATTTCTTTCAGCCATGGTTTATGAGATTGACAAAATCAAATATAAAAATAAATAAAAAAACAAAAAAAACAATTCAAGAATCAATAATTGAAAACAGATTTATAGAAAAAAAAAAGTCAAAAAATCAAGTTTGAAAGGTTGTGCAATAGAAAATGAGAAAAAAAAGGGGCAAAGAAAAAAAAAAACGAATCTTCGAGGATCAAATGTGCATGTATGTATCTGACGTACATACATACACGTTATGGTTATTCCAGTATCGAAAACAGGAATGAGTATCGATTCTTTAGCAATGACAAATTGCTTATTTTTCAGACGTTTGATCTGGTGATGCTTTCTTATCAGATGGTCTAGATAAGGAATCGGAATTGCTTTTAGCAACAGTTGATGATGATGATGATGACGATGATGCTACTTCATCGTATCTTCTGTGTTGTCGATCTAATGCTGCTTGTCTTAATATTGATTTGACATCTCCATTTCTTTCAACACGTCCTTGAGTCTTTTGGTCTTCTGAAGTTTGTTTCGAATCAGCAAGAGTTCCTAGTCTATATGTTCCACCTGTATATCCGCCGTCATCACACAGTAACCGATGATGGCTGTCGTAATCATACATATCATTATCATCTATTTGGTCATCATCATCATCATATGCTCGCATTCTGGGTCCATCATAAAAATCATTGCTTCCGCTGACCGTTTTTCCTTTTCGTCCAAATGGATCCATTTCTACAACCTCTCGCTCGAGTTTGTGACACATGTTCCAGAAATCGTCATTATGCTCTCCATAAACATTATGTGTAAGCTCGTGACACAACACCTTTCGTACATCGTTGAACCGCAACCACCCATCATATACATCAGTTCGTAAACGCAACTCAATTATTTGTCCTTTGTTTCTGTTGAGTCCAAGTAATCTGGTTGTACCGCCACCATCGACGCCATTACCTACATGATGCTGGGTATTGGAAGAAGGATCAAGTTCGGTCAACACAGGAACGCTCCATTTGTACTTTTTCATGATTGCCAATATACCACGATCGTTTCGGAGCCTTTGCAAAAGTGCAAGCGACTTTTCAGAGTTGGGAAGAAATGGAAGGGGAACTAGTTTATGAAAGGTGTATTCAGTATTGGGTTTATTTAAATCAGCATCGCTTGCTGATCCATTTGTTCCTGGGTCTTGAATATCTGAAATTGTACGAATAGATTTTCCTTTTGATGGGGGTATATTTTTCACAGCACTAGGTTTTGATATGCTTGTTTTATTTCTAGACTTTCTGAAAAGCTGCTTTTTATCATAAAAATCTTGTGCTTTTCGAAGATCAACTATTTCTTCTTCAGGAGTTCCCATGAGCAAAATACGTTTGCGAGACTGTAATGTTGGAAAAACAACAGATATGGGTGTCTCGGGACCATCAGGAAGTTTGTCGACTTTGATTATTCCTGATTTCGCTGCAAACAGTTTCTGGCCACTTGTTGGGACTGACGATAATAGATATATGACTTGTTGGAAAGACGCAAAAGAAAGATCGGGAGAAAAAGATTGGGTAATTGAACTGTTTTTGAAAACAACAGTTAGACTGATTTCGTCACCAGAATCAGGGTTTTCAATTTGTAATGAATTTGACATGTTTTATTTATTTATTTGTTTTTTTTTCGAATTAATAAAAGGAAATAAAAAGGTTTAAATAAAGATTTGAGAAAGTGGCAAAAAACCAAAAGCGGTTAGAAATTACAAATCAACGATGAAAGAACCGTTTGGAAGTGCACGGAATTTGGAAATAAAAAAATATGATTAGATAGTTACGAGACATAAGACTTGGGAACTGAGAGTTAATACTTAAGACTTGGATGTACCATTTGATGGCTCACATGATGTTGGATTAAAGCCGTACAAATACACGTGAGGCTGCAACAATCATGCGATGTATGTAAGTCACACGAGCTTGTCGCCGAGACGTAAATTGCTTTCATTTCTATTTCACTTTTAATTTTCTATTCCAATAAAATTTCAACAAAAGTAAACATATAAACAACCAAAATCACAATGAAATTAAGCATTACCAGTGTTATTGCTGCTTTAGCGTTTCAAGTATCAGGCGTCATGTCTGTTGCTTTAGCAGTTCGTGCCGACGACACTCTTTTATTCCAAGACGTTTTTGACAGCAACAAGGGCGACAACGATCAGTCAGCAGCTGGTAAACCGATTTCTGGCGACAACCCGATTGAGCTTTGTGATGTGTATACTCCCAAGCTTTTGGAGATTGATCATATCAACTTGACACCCAATCCGCCAGTTAAGGGCGCTAATTTGACTATTGAGGCTGCAGGAGTTCTTGCCACGGATATTGAAGACGGAGCATACGTCAATGTGGAAGTCACGTATGGCTATATTCGTTTGTTGACTCAAACGTTTGATCTTTGTGAACAAGCTGAGCAGGTGGATATGAAGTGCCCGCTTAAAAAAGGACCCATTTCTCTTAACAAGGAAATTGAACTTCCTTCTGAAATCCCACCTGGCCAGTATGTTGCTATTGCTAAGGCATATACTAAGGATGACAAGGCGGTCACATGTCTTGAGACCAAAGTTTCGTTCACTGTTAGCCTAGGTTCTTTTTTTAGCTTTGGCGACTCTTCTGAAGATGAGAAAAGCGAATAAAAATACGAAATTATATATATTTTTTAATTTTTTTAAATATCATGAGTAACAAATTTTATTAATAGCTAGAATTGGTTTTTGCACTGAGAAACGTAGCTCCACTAAAACCAAAATGAGGTCATGAATATATGTGGAGAGTGTAAAAATGCAATGCCATTTCACGTCATTGCATGTATTATCACTATCATACATACATCAGATGTAGAACTGGAGAAACACAAATCTGGGGAAAAGGGCACAATATGTTGAGATGGTTATGACTGTTGGTTTTCCATATTCCATTTTCCATTTTTTTTATTTCTTTAGTAGGATAAAAAGGCAGTGAAACTGGCTACGTCGCGGTTACAGTATTATAAACTCAGCAAGCTTGGCTAGTTTTTGGCACTATTATTTCGAAAAAAAAAAAAAAGAGTAAGAATGACAAGTAGTATAACAAAGATGGTTTGAATAGAGTCGACAAAAAAGCAATTTTCAAAAATGGATTGGTAGTGTCTTTGGTTTTTTTTTTGTTGATTAATGGCAATTACACGCAATTTTCAGTTTTTTTTTAATGATTTTCCGGATAATTCAAAGTTAAAATCATATAAAACGATTTTTATTATATTTTATTTAACTGTACAAGTTGAGATGACATATCGTTAAAACTCAAATAGTAAAGTTGCTTTTCCATGAAATGAAGTAGGTTTTTTGTTTGACGGTTGTGTTGATTTTTTTTTTGATGATGTTTTTTTGGTGTAGGGTTTGGCCAAAATAAACAAGATTGGTTCAATTGGTTCATTCCATTTACAATTGTGAAAAATACAAAAATACAAAAATATTAAACATAAAACAATTGAACAAAAAAAAAAAAAGAAAACCGATAGAACAAAAAGAACAAAAGCAATGAATTACAAAATATAATAAATGAAAATGTCATTTTCTACATTTATACGGATCAAGGCTATCAGACGATGGCGCAGATTCACAAAATAATAAAAAAAAAACAAAAACAAAAAAAAAACGATTGTAAATCTCCTCCACATCGACAAACCGATATTTTATAACGATATTATTTTTTCTATATAAACTCGTACAATTCCATTGAGAAATTTATTTCTTATTTTAAACAATTAACCAAAAAGAACGAAAATCAGTTTCATTTGATATCAACGTTTAATATATTCAAATTACTCTGGTGAATAATACAATCGCTCGCTAGTGAACATCAATATTATCAATTTTTTTCATTTCCAACAATAGCCAACCAACCCAATTTTTGATTATTATTTAAAAATGCAATATTCTTTAGTTGTCGCTGCTGCTCTTGCTGCTTCTGCCGTTTCTGCTCAAAACACTACCGCCAGTCCGACTGCAACTGTTTCTACTACAAGTAACGGTGCTCACGATGCTTCACTCAACTACGCGTTTGCCGGCGTTGCTGCCATCGGTGCCGTCGCTCTTTTGCTGTAATCAAAAGTAAATTAATAATAATAATAATAATAATAATAATAAATATATAACTACTTTTAATTTGATCTCCATTTTAATATAAAATATCAAATAAACGAATGCGTGATGGGTTTACGTGTTGAGTAAAGTCGGTATAGTATCGATGCGTCACACAAACACACCAAAAAAACTTAATTTTTCACTTGTAGTCACAATAAAGGCACGTGCAAAGGATTAGGTGCTCTTGTTTACAATTGTGTATGAGAATTATGTACTAAACACCTTTATATGTTGATTTAATACTGGCTTTCTGTTTTGATACACACTTCATCATCGCCATCTCTCACTAAACCGACTGATTGCTGAAGCACCAACCGACTACCTCCTTCATTCTCGCTTTCGTCATCCGTAGAGCCGCTGGAATAGTTGTTCAGCAGCATACGTTGATACACCTCTTCGTTTCCGCTGTCACTAAACAGTGCCTCTTTTTTGATCAACGTTGGCTGGGTGTCTGCGTTGTTCAAGTGGTTATACAGCTTCTGAGCCTCTACGTCAAACTCGTTTTCCAAATCGTGTAGATCATTGGTATCTGTTGGCGATGTCATGACGCTTTTTAAAGTTACCAAAGCCATGCTTTGTTCTGGTTTGTCTTTTGGTTTATCTTGACTTTTTTGTTTCATGTTTAGTCGCCGCTGGCTTCTGGTGTACCTTGTTGTTTTTTCTACTTTTGAGCCGCTTATTTTTTTAACTGGTTTGGAATTGATGGATTTGGAACTGGTTTTGGATGACTCGGAATGGGTTGTGTGTGTGTTTTGTGTGTTGTTTGGTTCGGTATACATGCCATATCTATTATTTGCAAAATTGTTACCACTTTGACTTTTGACAATTTGCAACAATTCGTCTATTTTTTTTTCTAATTGGCTAATTCGTTTAGTTTCTTTGCACATCTTTTCTAATGGTTTCATGGCAGTTTTTAAGCCTGTCACTTGAGCAGAGTATTTGTCAAGACGTGTAGAAACAGTTTTAACAGATTGTGTCAATGTGTTTAATTCTTTCTAAAAATTATAATGTTAAAAAATAGTTATTGACATGATCAAGAATAAAAAAAAACTCACAATCAACTTTTTTTGATTTAATAAATCATCTTTTTGGTTTTCTTTTTGAAGTTCCATCCAACTAGACACATTGTTTACAAAAGTTGAAGAATACAGTTCAAACTGTTTGGTCCAATACGCAGCTTTATACTGAATATTGGTTGCATCGTTATAAACCGACTTGGCCCATTCCAAGATATCAGGAAGATTTAGTGTTGCTTCTTCACCATCATCAAAAGAGGTGTCACCAATTTTGTTGTTGATTGGTTGGCTTAAAGGATGTGATGATCGGTTTTGTTCATAAAACTTTTTGAAACTGAGTACTTCGTCATCGTCGTTTTCAGAAGATAACGGCAAATCAGACATGCTAAACTGATGATTCATTTTGAGAATCTTGATCAGTATTCAATGATGGTTATATAAAAGTAAAAAAAAAAAAAAGAAAATTAGTATAATTCTTGACATTTTGAAACCAATTGTAAATATCATACCAACTCACATTATATGGCCACCAGTTCAAATCATTTAAACAAGTCCTGTTTCGTTTGCACCACACACACAATTTGGACGCACAAGTTAAAATCGATTCCACGACGAGCCGTGCCATAAGCCGCACAACGGTTTTATCTGCAAGTCTATTTTTTCCAACTCTAAGCAAAATAACGCTATTGTTTGATAAGAGTGTTATATACAGAACAATTGACATGATACAAACGGTTTTACAATTGTTATTGTCAAAGACTAGTGAACCACGAAGGAGTGCGATATTGGCCACCCTAGTGTTTGAAGTTGTTCTGAATCCACTATAAACCAAACCTGGTGACGCGTCTGGCTTGGATTTGTGGTTTCCACTAGTATTGCGTTGAAAAGAAAAGAAATAGCAGCTCTATTTTGTAACTGCAACCAAACGATTGAAACGAGCAAAACGGCTTTTTCCCAGCTGCGACGTGTGTTTTTCGCGTCAAAAAGTTGTCATGGCGATGTCGGGAAAACAAAACAAACATGGTGTGGCTGTTTCCACAACAACCACACGCAGCGTGCCTCTGCTCACAACGCGAAAACCCAAACGCCAAAAAAACCAATAAATACATCTCGGTTCCAGCTTTTGTAAACTGCAAAAGGCTTTGTGTGGATCTGTTTATATAAACTTTTATTTTTTTAATTCCATCATTCAGTGATATCGCCAATCTTTTAGACACTATGGACCAAGTTCAACATAGAAGAACGTTTCGCAGATCCGCGACTAATGAAAACACAATCAATCTCTTTTCTTCAAAACATCATTCAGCTACTAAATCGTCATTTGGACACTTTACGAAACGAGCTGCTTTATCAACAGTCACCAACACGACGGCTGCTAAAACCAACGACAATGAGAATCCAAAACCTCAAGGTGTTTATCAAAAAATATTTACAGGATTACACCAATCAACAAGTAATCAACAATTATCCAAGCATCATAACAAACATTACACTCATACTAATGACGGTAACAACAATACACGACAAAAACAAACTACAGTATGGGTTGATACCAAAGAAAAGCCTTTTTTCTCTTTTTTAACTGCTAATCGCTCCAATGGTTCAGAATCGTTTGTCAAACCAAAAATCTTTACAAATAAACGGATTTTGGCACCAACAACTCAATCTCTTTCTTCGACACATGCAGGCCATTTAAAACGAAAGACATCTATGACGCTCAACGACGATATTGAGCTTAATAATAATAATAATAACAATAACAATAAAACTAGTGATATTTCCAACTCTTCATTTTCATTTTCATTTTCATCTTCATCTTCATCTTTTTCAAATTCATCAACTTATAAATCTTTTACTAACGAGAAAAAAGCGTTGTCTTCATTTGATGCTACTCAAAGTAGCAAAAACCGTCTTTTACGGAAAAGTTCTGGTTCAGAACGGTTTCCATTGAAAAACAAGAAGATCAAGCAACAGCAAAGTAGTCTGGACTCTTTGATCAATGTTGATATTGCTACAAGTTTGGAAAATAAAAATGAGGCAAACTATATCATTAGCAGCACCACTAGCCATAACACTTCAAACGACAGTATCAGTCAAGTACTTGAGAATATTCGTGTTGAGGCCAATAAAGGACCTTTTGAAGCTGCCACAAAAACACAAAGTGTGATTATGACGGATGTGTATAACGATACCGAGGAAGAAGAAGAAGAAGAAGAAGAAGAAGACGAAGATTCAAGTTTAGAATCTGAAATAGTACTACCACCGCGAAATCTACGAAAAAAACATGATGAAAATGTAAATCATCAAACACTTTTACCCACAGTATTTGAAGAAAAGAAGGAATCGGTAAAGATTTTGGAATACGAGCAACCATCATATTTGGTTACAATCTCTTTGCACTCGAGAACCAATCCCAATGCGCTGTTTCCAGTGTGGGACGATGGTTCTCTTGAAAAAATCAAGACAGTTTCCAAAACATTTGGAAATATGCCTGGAATTTTTGACGAAGCTGATGAAGATACCTATGATATATCGATGGTTGCCGAATATAGCGATGAGATTTTCAATTACATGCGCAATCTGGAGGTCAACTACCGGCCAGATGCTGGATACATGGACAAGCAAGTGGAAATTGATTGGAGAAAGCGTGGGATTCTTATTGACTGGTTAGTCCGCGTCCATTCTCATTGCAACTTGCTTCCTGAAACACTTTTTTTGACTGTCAATTACATTGATCGGTTTCTTTCTTTAAAGGCTGTTGAACAAAGCAAGTTTCAGTTGGTTGGCGTTGCAGCCTTGTTGATTGCAGCCAAGTATGAAGAAATCACTTGTCCTTCTGTTCAAGAGCTTGCATACATTGTCGAGCACGAGTACAGCGTTGAAGACATTTTGCAAGCAGAACGCTACATGATTGACATGCTTGAGTTCAACATGGGCTGGCCTGGTCCCATGTCGTTTTTGCGACGCTCTTCTAAAGCAGATGACTACGATTCGGATGCCAGAACTCTTGCAAAGTATTTTCTTGAGCTCACGGTCATGGATCAGCGGTTTGTGGGTTCGCAGCCCAGCTGGCTGGCGGCTGCCGCTCACTGTTTAGCAAGAACCGTGCTTGATAGGGGTAAATGGTCAGATTTGCATGTTTATTTTGGAGGATATACCCAGGAACAGCTTCAGCCGGCTGTCGATATTATGATTGAGGCCTGCAAGAAGCCTCTTATCCATCACCGGTCTATTTATGAAAAGTATACGGAGGAACGGTTTAAATGGGCATCTTTACATGTTGCTGAATGGATTTATAAAGCTTTTAACGTGAATACTAGACGTTGAAGATTTGTAAAGTTGTATTTTTATTTATTTTAAACATTTAATGATTAATATGAACATTTTACTTATTTATTTTAATAATGGTTGGGTATGCAAAATAAGTGAGGATTAAATATTTAATTTAGTTCAGATTCTGATTGACTATCACTATAGTTGTCAAAGTCATCCGAATCTGAATCTGAATCATTTGAACCATCTGAATTGTCAGATTGACTTTCTTCATTTTCCAATTGAATATCCACATTTTGATCACCATCTTCAACAACTTTATACACATTTGGGTTAACCTTGACAGCATCAGACAAGGTATCATCAAACCGTTTCATTTTCCTCACTTCCGAGTTACACCTCAAACAGGTCCATCCTTGACCCTCGAATTCAATGAGTTTGGAAGACAAGCAGACATAACAATACACATGGCCACACGGCAGGCATTGACATGGGTTAGTCACATCGGTATTAAAATTAAACGAAGGATTGCTGCCGTTGTTTGTGCCTGATTTGTGGGAATCCGTTGAAACTGAGCTGTAACAAATGGCACATGTTTTTTCAGGAAGAAAATACAATTCACCTTTATTTTTGTTGTTACCATTATCGTTATCATTATTTGGTTTTGATAGATTTGAAGGACTCAAGATTTTCAACACTTTGGAAATCTGTCGTTTAAGTTTTGGAATATTGAGTAACGGAACAATAAAGACTAGAAACTCGGTAAGCGCGTTCCAAACAAGTTGACGGTTTTGGAACTCGAAACTTACTTGACGAGTGAGTGTATGAGTAGATGGTATGAGTCTGATTTTGAGTAACCGTAGAATCAAAGTTGAGTAGCGGCCTGAATATAAAAAGCAAACAAAGTTGAATAAACTGGAAACTGACCAAGCATAAGATAACGAGTCGTTGATTTTTCGTAATCGGGTTGGTGTAAAATATTTAAAGATTGTATTTCTTTGCCTAGTCGATGAATTGCCAAAATTATTCAAATCTTCAAACTCCAATTCTCGATTTTCTTGTTCTCGATATGACATTGCAGAAATGGTATTTTCTAATTTAGACCACAGGTATCCGCCACCAACCACCAATACACAATACCCAACCTTTTGAGCTACACACATTGGCTTTCTCGAACTCGACCGCTGCCGTCCATCGACAAATACCAAATTCTGAAGTTTGGCGCCGTAGGTAGCCGAATGGTCCCAAACAGTAAGCTTGAAAACAACCAGTTTGAGCAGCAACAACACCTCTGCTTCGTACTTTTCCTTGATTTCGGGCCGGTATAGTTCAAATATGTTTAAAGCCTGTGTTTTAAGTAGCCCAAATAGCTCGCTGTCTAAAATTGACGCGTCTAGCTGGCCGACTCGTGGATGAGGGACGTGGTTTTTGATGGAATCAAAGACTTTGGATATCTCGTGTGATGGCATTTTAAATTTGTGATTTGATCAATGAATTGATGATATTTTCCGCTGTGGGGTTTGTGCAACACAGACGTTTGAATTGATTAAGTGGATCAGCTTACATACATGGACTAAATATCAGTTCAGTATTTCAGTCACGTGATGATTTGTGAACCAAAAACGTGATTTTTAGACGTTTCTCCACTGAGTTTTGACAATTTGGAAAGTCAAAATATTTAATCTATAAACCAAACACTATTCCACAATCAGAAATGAACACATCAGAAGAATTACATGAAGACACGACGGTTCCAGAATCCAACGAGTTGGCCATGAGCCAGCCGAAAAGTACCAAAACACCGTATAAAAGTTTTAAAAAAAAGTATAGAAAGATGGAGATTCAGTTTGCGAAAGTGATGGCGCGGTCTGAAGAATTGTATCGCCAGAATATACGGTCGAAAAAGACGTTTGATAGGATATTAAGAGACAAGACGTAAGTTTATTGTTGTTTATGGTTAATGAATATCCTAACAAAATCATTTTTAATTGTTTTCTATAGAAGATTACTTGATATTTTGCTAGAAATCAGCGAAAACCCCGATATATCAACAAAGATTAAAGACTTGAACAATCTTGAAAACGATACCGAATCTAATCCTGGATACCTTGACATTTCATTATGGAACAACGACGTGAACCATTTGGCTTCACTTTGTGACCACACGTTTGAGTTTTCTGACGACGAGGCTGTTGCTGTTCAACCACGAAATCCAATGTCGTTAGTCGAATGGTTACGACGGAACCAACCAAACGTGTTTTCATCAGAAAATGCTGATCCTTCTACAAATGATGCTACTGGTAGTAATGCTGCTGCAAACCATTCAAATGCACACAATACATCACATCATACCAATTCAGGAACTGGAGAACAAAACAAAAATAATACCAATAGTGGTAATGCAGCAACTAGTTTGAGCGCTAGAGGCGGTAACCAAACAAAAGGGAAGAAAAAACGAAAAGCAGGAGCCATTGATAATGATAACAATGGAGATGGAGACCTTAAAAGTCAGGCTAAAAAACCGAAAAAAACATTAAAACAAGAACCTGCCAATCCGTCGACGCAATTGAATGTAAATGTATAAACTTTTTGATAAATTCGTCTTCATCATCAAATCGTTATTTAATTGTTTATTTATATATACACAAAAGAACATGATCTAAACCACGGTTACGTCAGTTTGAATATTTTTATCAACGCTTTACATTTTCAAATTCCAATCGTCGAGATTCCCTTTTCTCGCAAGTTTTCCATCACGTACGACATTCCGCGTCTTGATTTCAAGATGTTTTCTCTAAACTTTGCCAGCGACCAGTTTTCTATTCTGTCCTTGATGCCCAGACGCCCAAAGTTGCTGGAAAAAATCACGTTGTAGTTTGCATGCGTGATTGGCTCATTTCTGTCGGCTCTGTATAAAGTGTTTTCTTCCACCTTGAGCACGCCCCGGTGTTCAAGATTGCTGGTCCATGTGTTCATAGTCCGTTCGTTTGGATCGACTACAGAGTATTCAATGACCCAGGACTCTGCGACTTTACCAAGAAAGGGCATCACGAATTTGGGTAGTCTGCCTTGTTTTTTGATCAGGCGAGTGGTATATAATTTGTTATTTTTGATTTCCTGGTAAATGGTATCTGAAGAAGTTACGTGAGTCGAATACGGGCTAGTGAAAGAGGGTTAGTTTGTTATATTTCTAAAAATACATCTGTTAACAGTAAAAGTCATTTAAACTTACTTTGGATAACGATTAAAGTATGCAAGAGTGGCTGTTTGAAAGTTGAATCTACACAATGATTGGTTAGAAATACACAAAAAGACCAACTATAACCAGTATTTCAGTAACAAAATGCAAAACATACTCATATTCATGAGAACTGGAATATTTGAGAACCATTGTTACTGATCAAAAAACAATAAAAATTTACTTGGTGAAGATGAGTTTTTTTTTAGGAATATTTTAACCCAATGCCGGTCGCAGCAAGCATTGCTGAGTAAGTCGTTCCACAATATACACATAAGTTCTCAAATATACGCTGCATATCTTGTGAACCAACTGGAATCGCCATTGTAATCACACACACGTCCAGGCTTATCGTCGTGCATGGCTTTGCTAAAGCGTTTTTGATACACATGCTTTAAAAAAGGACATGGTTGGATTTCACGGATTCTTGCGCATGATTCGTTGATTGGTTTTTACTATTTAAATCCCTTTTTTCTTTTTTTTTTTTGTGTCATTCTGTTTATTCTGTTCAACCTATTCAAATATTCAATGAAGTTTGGCAAAAAGTATGTCTATTCCTTTTCATTCCATCATACTCACTTTTCTAACGGTTTCACCATCATTTAGTCTTTCTCGTAATCAAGTCCCTGAGTGGAGGTATGGAGTGTCAATATAAAATGTATTTGGTCAATTGATCTGACACGTTTTTAAAGCTCCTTTGAAAGTCACTCTCAAACAATTGCCCGAAACTACAAATGATCCCCAAGTCCAAAATGTATTGAACGTTCTTGCTAGTGTGAACGACATTATTGACATCGTGGAGCCATTAAAAGGGCCTCGCCGTTTTGGAAACCTGGCCTTTCGAACTTTTCACGATAAGCTCAAAGAACAAGTTCATGATGTTTTGCTCAACAATATTGGCAAACCCAGTGATGAAATCACAGCAAAAACAGCTACTGAACAACAGCTTGATCCGTATACTGAATTGACTCCATACTTTTTAGGAAGCTTTGGGTCTCGTCAACGATTGGACTTTGGCACAGGTCATGAACTTAGTTTTCTAGCCTTTTTTGGCGCTTTATGGTCCATTGAACTTGTTCCTCTCGACATTTCTGGCCAAGACATTCTCCTTATTTTTGAAACTTATTTTAAAATCAT
>JAJLVH010000776.1:0-16463 GCA_030570155.1 Magnusiomyces magnusii
GTTTTGGTTTTGATTCTGATACTGGTGTTGTAGAAGATGTAACAAAATATCGGGGTATGAAGGAATTGTTAATTGATTACAATCATTTTCGTCATTCTTGTTCTTTTTTTCATTATCTATGCTTGAATTTTCAGCATCGTCATCACTATTTTCAACTTTATCCAATCTCTTTTTTTCTTTGTATTTGCTCATGATATTCACTGTGGTGTCTTTATCATCAGGCTTGCTTGTTTTTTGAACCATCATATTTTGGGAATTTACTTTTTCAAAATTACGACTGTTGTAATTGTCAAAATCATCATTTTCATCACTTGAATATTCATCACTTTCATTTCTTTTTTGTAATTTTTTTTCATTTTGCAAAAAACAAGACTTGTTTACTTTTTCTTGATGAAAATTAAATACGGAATCAGGCGACGAGCAAGATGGTGAGGACGACAAAGACTCTACAAAGAAATTGGATTTAGATCGTTCATTCTTTTGAACATGAAATAAATATTCCAAAGGCGTTTTTGAAGCAAGTGGGTCACTTCCTCGAGACAATGTGTTGGTACTATTATCATCATTCTCTTCACTATCGTTATGGTCAACAACACCTAGTTTCTTTTGTTGATCAGAATCAATAGAATTGGAAGATCTTAAGAGTTCACTAATTGGATCCATGGATGTGGATACAGGCAGGTTATTTTGCTGCAGCTGGTGTGATGTGTTATGGTTAGAAATGGTAGTATGCAGCTGGTTATCTAATGATCCACTGTTTAAAAAAGAGGTTAACATGTTATGTGGAGCAGATTTGGTTGTTTTTAAAACTGGGTAGTTTTTATCAGCTGCTAAGCTTGAATCCAAATGGGTATGATTATTTTCAGCAGAAAATTGAAACACATTTGGTGCTTTTACATGGTTAGTTTTAGATTCTAGTTGATGAAATTTTGAAAGGGTATTTGTGTTTTTATCAATATTACGAATTTGTACAGATAAAGAGTTTCCCAAACAATTTCCATCAGTGGCAGATAAAGCATCATGTTGAAAAACAGAACTTTGAGATTTCTTGGTAGCAGATTGTATGTTTTTACGTTCATTTTCAAATTGTTGAAGCTGATCAAGAAATGACTTTGCTTTGATTAGATTGTGGGTATACTCATTATTGTTAGACCCAAGACATGAATTTGTAGATGGATTAGTTATTTTTTCATCAGGATTAGAACATTTGATCAGCCGCACCAAAAACCGACGAGCATCTTTTCCATCAAGCAAATGGTATTGAGCAATATGGCAAACTTTCCACAAGAACCAACAGAGGTGGCGTCTAATTTCTTCAAAAACGGGAGAAGATTGCTCATAAGTCAGAATAGCAGGGTATTCTGCAAGGATTTGAATGAGAAATGCACGAGTTTGATTAGTGGTTTTCAAACGTAATTTTGGTCTTGGAGGAAAAGAAGGCCAATTTGGTTCAACGTATTGACGAAAAAGGTCAAAAAAGAGATTAGTGATGGGGAGAAACCCAGGAGGTAATGGCTTTTCACGGCGTTTGATGAGGCGTTTAGAAACAGGAAGAGCCGGTGAAATATTTTGAAGTAAAGTAGGAGTTGTGTTTAAAGGATAGTTTTTTGAATATGGATTAGAATTACGATATCTTTTACGAGTGGTAGTTTTAATATGATTGAATGAAGGGTGGCGAGATTTGTAGTTGAAATGAATATTTTCTAAATCACTATCTTCATTGTCACCATCATCAATTTCGGAGTGGTTAATTGGGGAATAGGTAGTGGCAAAAAGCGGAGAGATGTTGTAGCTTTTATTTTTTCTTTTCAACTTTTGACGAGAATTGTCAAGATTTGGTAGCATTTTTAGTACAAATAACAAATAAATAAATAATAAACGATGGTTTTGATAAAAAAGAAAAGAAAAGAAAGTTTTGGTGGTTAGAAATGTGTGTTAAATACAAGATTTTGATTAGAAAATTGACAAAGCGATAGAAAAGTAGCAGCCGTAACCAGCGTCGCTACAAAAGGTGTAACAGTACATTTTGTGTAACACGAGATATTACAACAAAAATAATAAATTTCGATGGTTTGAACGAAAAAGGAAACAGGTGCCAGAAGAAACGTTGGAGCTAGTTTTGGCGCAAATCTGTTTTTGTATTTTTAAGGTTGGCAAAATTACCAAAGTATGCCTTCTCACATATGATCAGCTACAGCTACACTGTGATTGGCTGAAATTATTGCAAAAGGGTTTTTTGGCACTAAAATCTCAAACCCAAAAATAAGCTTTTTCTTCTTTGAACGAGCTTATTAGAAAGAAAAAACCTCCTTTGGTCGCAAAACCGGCCGAAATTGTTATTGAAAAATACAATCTTGATTATTTATTTTTTTCGTCTTTGCAGGTGCTTTTTTTCAATGCGTGCGCAGCTACAAAAACGGTGAATCTGCGTTTTTTTTTTCTTTTTAATTTTTCATATTTATTCAAATTTGTTTAACGAGTTAACCAATTCGGTTTAAAAGTTTTTTTTTAAGATTAAAAATTGGCGATTACAAATTTTGAAAAAATGGAAATAAAGAACTTTTACTTGAAAAAAAAAAACCCATGAAAAATTCTTAATTTCTTGTATTTCGGTTTTTCTTTTTTTTGCTTGATCAAACGCAACACTCGGGCTGTGGTGGTCGCCAACCAAACAATCTGAACTCTTCAGTGCATGCACGTGACTATTAAAGCCCTGCTATTGTTTTTTTTTCTCTTTCTTTTTCTTTCTTGTCAAAAATCAAATCTTTCGCTTTTTCTTTTTCCTTAAATACGCAAATTTTCTTTCTTTCTTTTTTTTTTTTTTCCACAATCAAAATGTCTCCGATTCATCAAATACATCCTCTAAATATTCGTGATGATGACCATCAACTCATCTCTTCTTCATCTTCTGCCTTTTCCGCTTCTTCGGATTCTTCCTCTTTAACTTCCGCACATTCAACTTACCCTTCTTCCGAAAAATCTCTTCAACATACTCGACTTTCTTCTCAACTCGCTCAACAAAAACCTATGCTTTATATTCCTCCTTCTTCTTCTCAAACGCCTCCAATTCCTCCTAGGGCTCCTGGTCGTGTAGCTTCTGTCAATTCTATTCGTCTTTTGGAACGTGAAAAACGTTTATCTTCAGGATTGTCTTTAGAAACAGCTCTTCATCATCAAATTAATTCTAGTCCCATTTCTAGTACTATCGACAGTCCTTTATATAGCTGCCACTCTTCAAATATCCAAAGCTCATCTCAACTACCTTTAGAACCTTTGAAAAAACCTGTCGAGTTATCTCGTTCTGCATCTTTATCCACTCGTTTACCTTCTGATGTTATTCGTCCAATTACTCCTCTTTATCATCATAGACCTCTAGATTCTCCTCCAATTCCTCCCGCTAGATCTCATAGTCGTCTTTCTCTTTTCAAACTTCAACAACTTCGTCTTAATTCCATTGACGATTCTCATGCATTACCTGCTGCAGTCATTGAAAAACTCCCCCGATGGGTAGTCTCTACCATGATAATTCAACACGATACCGATTCTGAACCCGATTTGAAAATTATGCAACCTTGTGTTAACTTTTCCGATGACGACTTTCGCATTATTTGCTATTCAGCTCTTCCTCATAAATCCTCTTTTAACCCTTTTTTCAACTCCTCTTCTTCCTTTTTCCCCCACCTTAAAACTTATTCCCAATTCCATTCTTTTCGATTCCAACCCTCTTCTTCCACTTTTTCTCATAAAGAATTGTTTGGTTTTACCCTCTACATTTGTCGCCCCGATTCTTCATCTAAAGGCTATCATCGTGAATCAATTGTCATTTTGTCTCATTTGAACTATCTTCAACTTTTTAATGCATGTCTTCAACTTATTTACGATGTCACCCAGCAAAATTCTTTAACAATTCCTTCCTCCACTATCTCTGAACATGACCCAATGTTACCTTCTCTACATTCTACTCATGACAGAAATCAACTGCAACCTCCTCTTGTTTTAAATTCACCTTCTCGCAATCACGTATCAAATAACCTTGTTTTGGCAAAACTTCCTGTTTTGCAATCCGCTCTTAAAAATATCTCTCAATGGCCTGACCCTATCCCAAACTCCACTTTAGAACTCGGATTTTTGGGTACCATCATTAATGTTTCAATCCCACATCACGAGTCTGTACCATTATTGGGAACCGTTGATCTTGATACTTCTAGTGCTTCTTTTCACTCAAATGGTCGTAACTTTCACAAAATTGACTTCATCTCAAATTCTTTTTCCACTTTGGATACTGATAACAATTACAAGAATTCTTTTTCTTACTCAAATCCTTCTAGCATTTCTTTGACTCGCAAAAATTCATCAAAATCGGATCAATTAATTCCTAAAGACGCACCTGTCATTTCTGCAAGCGAACCTGCTGGCACTTGGGATTCGGCTATCAATTACATTTCTGAATTTGGTGATCTTTATCTTCTCTATGAATATGTTCTGTTGGGAAAGCCAATCGTCATTTATTCTGACACTCCTCACATGTGTTCAACTTTTATTTCTTTGCTCATTGACTTGATTCGTCCAATTCCTTATGGAGGCCGTGTTAGGGAATACGTCACGCCTGAGTCTATTGCATGCTTGAACACCTCAATGGATGCAACCATTAAAGATTTTGAAGTTGGTGGAATAACGGGTATCACAGACCCTGAATTGCTGGATCGTATTCGCAGTTGCTGCAGTCCTAACGTCTTGATCTTTGCTCTCTCACCAAATGAAAACTTGGTTGCCGCCCAAAGACAAGCCGCAAAATTGGTTAAGGCAATGAATCCAAATTCTTTAAATTCATTGACTGTTTCAAACACAAAATCAAGCAAAAATCAATCTACGCTTCCTCAAAGTGTTCTTGACAATCTTTCTGTAGCACTTTCACCTGTCACTTCTCCTTATTTTTATTACAGAACCTTTCACAATGGTGTAGGCATTTTGCGAAGACAAAACAATTTTTGGGCAGGATTTGCATATCATGTTTTGTATCAACTTCCCGATGTTGCATCAAAATCTGGTTCTGGTTCATCATCTTTGCCTCTAAAGACTGGACACAATATTCCAAAAACAAAAAATTCTTCTCGACCTACCTCTTCTGGTTCTGGTCATTCAAGACGATCAAGTTTTTCGTCAAGCAATTCTAATGGTGTTTTTTCTAAATTCTTTTCCAAATTGGGCTTGTCCCGTAAAGCTCAGGTAAATACCCCTAAATCTCGCCCGCTTTCTACACCTAATGCTGCTTCAGTTTCGGCCAATGGTTCTTATAAAACTGTTCCCAAGTCTGTTGCTAATTCAAGTCATACCTCATCTCATAAAAATCCTAGACCCATTTCCACTCCAATTGTTACCATGCTTGAGCCAGCAACCAATCCACATTCATCTAGCAAACCTCTTGACAATACTGCTTTACACACTATCTCAAATAAAGAGTCTTTGGCTTTTGGTGGCATTTCTCGTGAAACTTTGAGTGATATCCAAGATTCCATTAAACAAATTTCCAAGTCCCGAATGCTTGTCCCCGATAGTAAGTTTTTGGAACAAGTCACTCAAATGTCACATTCTAGTTTACAACTTGCCATTCCCAAGTCTATTGATTACATTTCCAAATTGGCAAGTCTCTACAAATCCCCTTCTTTGTCTGGCTCTTCTTTGAAATCTTTGTTGAAGAGTGATAACCTTCCTTTTGATTCTTTGAGTATGCCTAAAAATTTGGATGTTGCTATTCGTTTTCATTTTGCTACACTTACTTCCAGATTCCTTTCTCCATTGTCTTGTTACCTTGATCCTGCTTCTGGCACTGATTATCGGGCAAATGGATTGTGCTCTATCAAGAAGAATGTTTTTGGTATGGTTTCAAACATGGCTAGTTTCCAAAGAAAAAGTGGATACCCTGATGCACGATTGGAAAAGCGAAAGTCTCAACGCAAGAGTATGGAGGGTGCTGGAACTTTGAAACAACATCCTGCCATGATTACTTCTCAAAGCATGTACAACTTGACATTGCCTGCTATTAAAGGAAGCTCTCATAGCGTTTTGCAAACCACCCCCGAGCATTCTTTGCCAAAAGTTAGCAACTCTTCTAATGGCAAGTCTAATAATATTGCTAATTCCAAAAAGAGCAAGTTGAATGTTTCTGGCAGCCAGACCATGGATAATCTTTCTAGCCGTGTCGGAAATGGATATAATAACAAGTCTGCTTCTAAACAGATGTCTCGCAGCAAAAGTTCCAAGGTTTTTAGTACCAATTCTAAAGATGTCAACGATTCTGGCAACACCAGCAGTCCTCATGCTAAACGATACTCTTTGCCACCTATGTTGACACTTTCATTTGACAAGAAACCTGTTGCTGGTGAAGATGCTGAAAATGATGAGTTTGTTGGGGAAGATGAGTCTGAATTTTTCAAGGAATTTGAAAGTTTTACTATTTCTGAATCTTGTGCTAATTCTCCCAGTGCATCTACACAACAATACCAAAGCCTTTTTCTTGATTTAGAAAATGAAGAGGGTTCAAATGGTAACGGAGTTTCTTTTACAAACTCTCGTTCTCAGTACACTGACATGGCTAGACCGAGTACACCTCAATTGCCTTCAATGTCTATGACTTCTTCAACAATGTCGTATAATCCAGGTAATGAGACTTTGGTTAGTCCTATTAGTCTTGCTACACCATCTACTCCTGGAACGCCATGCAGCACACATAGCTCCAAGTACAATCACTCTGAGCTTGGTGCACATACAAATACCACACATGCATCTTCTTTGTTGCGCAGTCTTTCTTCTCATCAGCACCGTGTTGTTTCCGTTGGCAGTACTATATCTTCATTGGAAAATTCCGCCAAAAAAGGCAAGACTGTTTCATTTAACGACGAGTCATTTACACCTGCTAATAATCGTGCCAGTCATCTTTCTACAGCACCTAGTGGTAACAAGAATGAAGATCGAACTATGAGTTTGGGATTAAACATTTCTCGCAGCAACTTTTCCAAATTTGAAGATCATGATCAGCACAAGTCGTCACATTGCAACACTTTTGGCGGATATGCTACATCGCCATCTATTGGATCCATCAAATCTGGAAGTAACAGAGATTCGTTGAATGATCGCAATAGTTTGATTTTTGAATCCCTTGGTGAAGGAAATAGTAATGGTGGCAATGGTGGTAACGATAATGGAAATTTTGATTTCAAGAAGCAAGATATTTATAAAGAGTTTATGAATAACATGAATTTTGCTAATTGGTTAAAGATGAATCATGTCGATGTTTATAATTGATGCTTTTTCATTATTTATGATTATGATTTTATGTATACTATTTGAATATATATTTGTATTTAAAAAATGATAAAAATATTTGATAACTAGTTTAAAATTTTTTCATTATTCAATTTTATGGTTTGAAATACTTGTTGCATAGTATAGAGTTTAAATATTTTTACGCTTAGTGAAAGAATTATTGATCATTGGAAGTTTATGTTTTCAGCCATCAATGTTTCTCATTTTTGTGATTATAAAAACAGTTCAAATATATGTACTAATATAAGAAGGATAGACTCCAATACATGAACCATTTCTTCATTTTCATATAATAATTAATATTTTATTATTTCGATTAAAAATTGAAATTTCACTCACCCATAACTATCATGGGAATTTACCCCAGTTCATCGGAATTTCTTGGATAGAAAAAAAAGATAATAATCAGAAAAAATGTCTTTACCAAGTGAAAAAAGCAAAAACAAACAAAACGTTATTTCCAGTTCTACTAAATTGAAAAATAACCAGACAAACAAAAATGGAAACGATGAAAACAATAGCCCAGAATCTGTTTTATTATCCTTTTCTTTTCGACCCATGTACCCACTTTTTGTTAATCATCCTATCCAGCCATTATCATTTCAACAAGTTGTTTCCCTCAACATGAATCAGCCTAGTCCTTTGCTAGGCGTTAAAACTGGGGTTCCGAATATTTCAGCCTACCAATCTGAGTTTCCTGTTTTTCACCAATTTTTGACGCTTTGCGACATTAATGAGGATCAAGTCAATTACAAATTATCCATGAAACCGCTACTTTTGCTGGTTTATAATGAATTCAATCATAAGAATAAAACTAAACAAAAATACTCTAGAAAAATTGGTCACCTATTTCAAGATTGTTTGGGCTGTGTGGTTGTCGTTCGTGACATCAATGTTGATGAATTGAACGATTCGGTCGCTGGTAATTACTGGGTTTTATTCAAAACTGACAAAAGAGAAACGAACATTGTTGAAGGCGACAGTGTTCGCCAAATGTATAATAGTCATAACGTACTGGGCATTCAAATCGTTGATCCTCTTTTGGATCCATCTGTCGCAACCAAAAAAAGATCAAAATCTCGTCTATATTTTGAAACTAGAAATTCCAGTTTTGACATTTTCTTTAAACGTTATTGGTAAAAGAATCTTGACTAAACATAAAAACAATATTGATACTATTTACGTATCATACGGAATACCTCTTAAAAAACTTGACGGTTTTGTTCCTTATACCATTCAAGAGTTTTTTGGTGCTGAGAAAGATGGTCAACCTAATACTTCTTTTAGTGAAAAAACCAGGTATGAAGCAATCCTTACAATGCTTTATACTTTTGACTTGGATGTAAGAGTTTGGACACCCAAATTGGATCTCTCTTTATTAAAAGACATGTATAGTTTTGGTGCAATGAAACTGTTTGCATATCCTACGTTAGTTAATGTGCTTCAAAGCGAAGTTAATGAAGAAACTGGTTGCAAATCGGGATATCGTATTGAAAGATCTAATCAATATCGTTTGAATGATTCTGTGCTACACAAAAAGAAACCTCCTCATCACTCTCCAACAGTAACTGAAAAATCTAATAATGACGACTTTTTTTCATTGCTGCCAAAAGTCATAATTATTACTGTCTCATTTTTTGCTTTAATTTATCTCGTTTTTAAATAGCACTGAAAAATATTTACTTGATTAATGCTATTCCAATCTTACAGAGATTCTCAAAATAGTGTGTTTAATGTGACGGAAGCTCAATTCACACAGACTCAATGCTTTTATAGACTTTTTTGGAAAAATATGATTACTTTTTAACAATTATTTCACTGCTTGTGCCACACATTTATGAATAAGTTTCTTTTGGTATTTTTAATTCCACACACAAGTATTTGTATTTAAAAGTTTTTGCAACTAGATAGACAATTTCCACATAGGGTCAAAATATTTGCTAATGTATGCTGACAAACTTATTTACAGGTATCATTAAATCATAATAACTTCACTGAATGACAATTTGTTTTTGTTGTCTAAAAATTAGTGAATCAAATTGATAGAAACATCAACCAAAAAATTATGTTGGTGAGAAAATGTACAAATATGTGGATTATGGGCGTACGGCTGAACTAGTTAACTCTTTGGTCCGTAAAGATGTGAGCTAGCTACGATGTAACCAATTTTGTTTTTTAAATAAACAAGTAATAATGATAATTTTAAATTTTAATTGGTTAAAAAACATTTCACAAACAGTTTTCAATTATTGGCAACTAATGAAAAGTCTACATGAATAAACCCGGTATTTATTGGTTATTCAGATCAAACAATGTCTCAACTATCAACATTTTAAACAAGAAAATGCTTAGTTCAATGAATGAGCAATGACTTTTTGATTTATTGCTCTAGGAATATCAAATGTTCATATTTCGAAAACGAATTAACAGTATTAGGATTTAGGTATAGGACATGTTCATCAGTTTGTAATTTGTACTCATTTTATAGCACTTATCATATAAAGTGTAATTTATTCATGAGGGCATCAAATTATAAGCTGTAACTTTAGTTTAACGTGACATCTATTTAAACAACAAAAACAACCGCATTTTGAAAACTTCTCTTCTATTCCCATTTTTTTGTTTACAAACAGTTTATAAGTTCTATTTCATATTTTTATGAATCACTCATTGTTAATTTGTTAATAAAAGGTCATTTATATTTCATGGGCTCTATAAGATTATCTCCAACCTCTACTACAGAGGATGATGATTCAGTATTCACCTCCGAAGACGAGTATTATATTGTTCAAAACAAAACTTCAACAATTTATGCCAAAAAAAACAAGTTTTCTCAAGGCAAGACCGTCAATTCGTCTACTTCTGGGTTTTTTGAAGATGGCTACACCACTGATTCTGAAGATTACACTACTGATGCTGACACCCGTAGTCAATCAGAAAACTGGCCTTGTTATTTCCATCTCACGTTGAAAACATTGACCCCAAGAAGCCGATCATTTAGCATGAGTAATGTTAGTGATACCGCAGGTAGTTATAACGAGGCCCACACTCCTGAGAAGAATGATTATCAAGGTTTCCAAAGCTTATCTAGTCTCAATAATGATGTTAGTGCTATGTGGAGTAACTTTGCCACCGAAGTAGGTCGCTCATCAAACGGCAACTTGGGATCAAATTTTCGGTCTGTTGACGAATCATCTAGATCAACTACTCCTGATTCATTACCTACTCCTAAATCTGAGTCTGTTACCAATTTTTCAACTCCATACGAAGAGTACATTTACGATTTAGATATTAATGTACCCAAAGTTCCACTAGGTATTGAAATTGATTATCCCAATGTTTCGTTTGATTCATTTGATTTTCCTGTCTTTCACCAATTCTTGGAGCATTGCCAATTAAATTATGACAAAGTCAAGTCAAACTTGGTCACTAAGCCTTTACTCTTGATGGTTTATAACGAATCTGATGATAGTGTTGAAGTCAAAAAAGAATATTCTAAAAAAATTGGTCACCTATTTCAAGATTGTTTGGGTTGTGCTGTTGCCGTTCATGATATCAATGTCGATGAGTTGAGTGATTCAACCACTTGTGACGTTTGGATGTTGGATAAGGATAAGAAAACTGAGTCAAATGTGTGTGGTCTTTACAATTTGCAATCACTTTACAGTAAATTCAACATTTTGGGTGTCCAAATCGTTGACACTTATTTAGATTTATCTGTTGCCGATGAGAGAAGATCAAAATCTCGTTTATATTTTGAAACTTTTGAAATTCCAGTTTTGACGTTTTCTTTAAATCTTATTGATGAAGATTACTTGTTTGAACATAAAAAAAATATTTATACCACTTACTTATCGTACGGAACACCTCTCAAAACGCTTTTAGGCTTTGTTCCTTATAACATTCAAGAGTTTTTCGGTACTGAGGAAGTAGGCCAGGATTCTAGCGCTTTCAGTGAAAAAACTAAACGTGAAGCAATTCTTGTGTTGCTTTATACTCTTGACGTGGATGCACAAATCTGGTCTCCCCGATTTGATCTTACATTATTAAAATACTTGCCTAAATGTGATAAAATAAAACTTCGTCGGTATCCCAAATCGGTTGGCACACCTTACAGTCCTGATCGGAATAAATTCGCTTGCGAAACAAGTTACCGTGTTCAGAGGTCTCATGATTATGACTTAAGTTTTTCTCAGCCAGATCATATCAATGCTGTTTCTGCAAATAATTTGCAGTTGTTGAAGAATTTCGATTTTTCGTGTTTATTCGTTTATTTCATTACGATAATCATTGGAATTATTTTGTTTTTGAAGCCAGAACTCTACAGCAATGTGCTTTCTGGTAGTGTTGTTTTGTGTACACCTTCTCAAGGTCATGACAATAATTTGGTTACTTTTCAGTTTACATGGACCCGATGCTTCTTATCGCCCAATACTAATGATTATGATTACGTTTCAATCGTCAGTTCACCACTTGAACCTGATATCACTCAAGACATTCGATCTGATTTGCTGAAATCCAATCATCGACAAATCAACTTGACAGTTCCCTTAAAAAGACAAACTACCTTGGCAAATATTAAAGTAAGACTAAAAAGGTCTATGTCCAATAATTACAATGGCAAAGACATTCTGGATATTACTGTTTTTTATGGCTCCAAAAAAAAATTATTGTCACCTTAAAAAGGATCCCAAATCTTTTTTTAATGACATGTTTGATTCCTCGTTAACAGAGCTTTATTCTTCTTATTCCTATTCAATCTTCAATATCAAAGGTAAATCATCAAAACCGCCTAAACTGGTTTGTTATTTCTCTCACAAATATAGATATGTTGAACCACGATCTCAGCACTCTGTCTATAAATACAAGCCTCATCACTGTGACCAAAAAAGCAACATGATTCATATTAAAAAAAACGTTTTGGGTGGCATTGTCGTCGAAGCATTTTCCCTTTTCACTTCTGTAACAAAGGTGGTTATTGAAATGCTTGAAATGCTATTATCTGGTATTCATGAAATTTTGGTCAAGGCTGATGAACAAATCTATAATTATTTTTACAGGTTGGAGTCGAGAAATGTGTTTGCTTCCGATAGGTCTAAACACGAACGAGCTGATAATGCCGTGGCAAATATGTGGGATTCTGTGTTGAATGTTAAGGAACAGTGTACTGATGGATACAAAAAGATTTCAAAGGTTCTTCAAGATTCTACTCATCACTGAGTATAATATATTTACTTGGTGGTAATTCTTTTTTATAATTTATTGTAATTGTGGAATTTGATAAAAACATACTTAGATAAAAAAAATTAAAAAATTCAAGTAGTAGCCGATTTTTTCTTTTTACGACTCTTTTCTGAAGTCGATGACGAAATATCTTTTTCTTCTTCATTTGCCAAATTTTCATCAGCATCGTTATTCTTGGTCGACGATGACAATACCGTTTTTTTGGCATCGGTGTTTGTTTCTGAACCAGGGTCAGGTCCATTTGTGAAACTGGTTTGTCCATTGGTATCATAACTAGCACTTACCCTGGTATTATTCATTTCAGGGTATATCGTATTGGTCAACTTTTTGGCAAGCTCCTTGTCTTCAGTTTCCACAGTATTTAAAAAGTTTCCAACCTCAAGTGCCGAAAAGTACAAAGGTTTGATAATCTTGTTTACATTTTCTTCTTCTTCATTTACTTCTGTTGACTTTTCCAAACTTTGAACTCCACTCTTTAAACTGTCTTTACCATGAATTGCTGATGGAGATTTTGTTGAAACTCGAGATGTATTAATTTTGATTCTGTGGCTTTGGAATCCAGCATAGTCCATACTTTTAACCACATCCTCTGTCACCAAAATGTATTTAGTACCCGAAGCCGGTGAATCATAATTAGACTCCAGCAACAGTTGATTTAGTACTGAAGAAAGACCACGAGCACCAATACCCATACCATAACACTTGTATGCAATTTGACGCAACGCAGGTCGAGTTAGTGCCAAAGTGACACCCCAGCGACTAAAAAGGTGTTGGTACTGTCGAATTATTGAGTTGCGAGGCTCGGTCAATACACGCTCCAAATCTGTTGGCGTGAGCTGTTGCGTAGCAACAACAACTGAGATTCTACCTGCAAGCTCAGGAATTATTCCGTACCGAATCAAATCTTCGTGAGTCGTGTAATCCAAGACTGGCACATTGTAGCCGTCTTCGTTCATCATAAGTTGGTACTTTCCATCACTAATAGTTTTTGTTTCTGTTGCTACGGCAGTTGAAGATGAGTTGATGTTATTATTACTGTTTTTTGTGCCTTTGGAAGAAAAAAAGTCTTTAGGAGGAAGTAAATGATTGTTTCCATTCAACGAATCTTCCATATTTTGATCAACTGCGTTTTTGAACCGTTTGTTCAACATTTGCTTTTCTTGATGCTCAGTCACTGCAAAATCGAAAATATCTCTCAAGGTCGTTTTGCTTTGATCTTTATCTTCAGTTGCTTCAAATCCAGCATCAAGATCATTGGTAAATGCGTCTTCTTCATAATTGTGTTTCTGTTCTTGTAACTGATTTTGTTGTTGATTCTGGTATCTATTATCTGCTTCCAACTGTTTTCGATGTTGCTCTTCCAATCTAGCAACGACATGGCGCTCTAATCCAGTAAATGCACCCATGAAAATAAACAAAATATTAGTTGTATCGACTGTAATAGGCTCTGATTTACCAGAGCCAAATCCAGGGTGGTGAGATGAAGGAGGCGTGAGCTGAATTTTGGTGCCTTCAACAAGTTTGAGTAAAGATTGTTGAACACCTTCTCCAGAAACATCCCTTCGGCCATCACCTCCTCCTCCTCCGCTTCCACCACCGGAAGATCCAACGGGTCCTCCATCTTTTTTTGCAATTTTATCAAATTCATCAAGTACAACAATACCTGCCTCAATTCGTTTTGGATCCCAATCTGCCGCGGCAGCTAATCTTTGAATACATGAGTCGGCATCGTCTCCAAAGTAGCCCGCTTGTGTCATGGATGTACAGTCAGAAACAGAAAATGGAACATCCAAAAAGCGTGCCAAAACTCTTGCAAGTAAAGTTTTTCCAGATCCAGTAGGACCAAACAATAATACATTGGATTTTTCCATTATGATCCGAGACGTCTCAAAATCTTCAGGAGATTCGCTTTCAATCATTGATTTCATAGATCTTTCAGAGTAAAAAGATTCCTTTCTTTTAAACTCTTGGTTACCAAAACCTCTAAACCCAGCTCTTGCTCTTGAAATCTCATGATTAGCATAACCATTTTCTTCTTCTTCTTCTTCACCATAAAACTCGTTTTCTTGCATTTCTTTCAACATTTCAAGTGCTTCAGCCTTTTTTCTTTCCAACTCTTCTTCATGGTCCAACTTGTCTTGTAGCCGCACGTAGTGGTTATAAATTGCCACCGAAAAATGCTTTTTTGCTCGTTCTTGACCAATTGAGTACTGATCCAAGTATTTTTTAAACACTTTTGGAGGTGGAATTTGTGTTTCAGAATAATCAGCCTTTTCTCGTTGCTGTTTTTTGTTCAGTTTGGTAGTAGGACTTTGATTGGTATCCAATGTTGAATCTGTCTCTTCTGTTTCTAATGTTTTTGCTTTTGTTCGTGATTTGGTATCTGTTTTAACCTTTTTTACTTTCACTTCCGAGTCTTTTGTTTCTTCGTCCGATTCTTTTTCTTTTGCAGTCTTTCGTTTAGCAGCAGTAGCATATGCAATTTTTCTGCTATTTATGTAGTAAGGAGACGCAGTTGGAAAAGGATCGACCGGTTGTGAAGTTTTAGCACTTACTTCTGGACCTTCTCTAGCCTTGGGAGTAATTTTTGCATCCTGTATGGCTTCCAAATGGCCGTCTAGATTGGGTTCGTTGTCTTTTGAAGACGCTGATGTAGCTGAATCGGTTTTGGAAGATTTTCTGGTACGAGTTCTTTTAACAGGTTCATCAGAAGAAGAAACGGTTTTTTTACCGGGATCGTTTTTTTTCTGGAATCTTTGCACAAAGGTATGAAAACTTTTTGATTGGTGGTTTAAATTGGTATTAACAAGAGCTTCATGTGGAAACAGTATACCTGAAGGAATTCTAGCAAAAGATTGCTGGTGTCGACGACGCGATACCAACGACGGTTTTTGACTATGGTATTGATAAAGTGAATCAGAGTCAGCATTACCCAAAAGATTCACATTTGGCGAAAATGACACTGATTGCAATTGTTTTAATTGTTTAAATTGTGATTCATTTGTCTTGTTTAACGCTCTCAATGGCTTGGAAACAGTAGAGTAATGAGAACGATAACGGCTGGCCTTCAAGATGTTTTCTGGATGGTGACTCAATGACCATAAACTGGATCGACCAGATGATAGATGTTTAGAAGAATGAAGCATCAAGTTTTGTTTTGATTTTTTTTATATATTTTTTTAATTTTTCAATAAAAATTGTAAAAGAAATAGATTTAGAACTGTGATGAATGGGGATATGTGATTTTTTGGCAATCCGGCAACCTGTTTTTCTTTTGAGCGATAAGATCCTGTTTTGCTTGAACACGAACCACGTTATTAAATCGTGACTTGTGGACCTTCATGTGATGCTTTAGCCGTGCCAAACTTTTTTTTTTTGAAAAATTTAAAATTTTTTTATTTTGGTCTGAAATATTTTTAATTACAACATAAAAACCAAATATCAATATGCCACCTCTTCAGCAATCAGAACGTAAAAAGGCAGCAGATTTTTTTTCATTTGCTAGCGAAAACGAAGAAGACAATGAAGATTATTCCTCTGCTTCTTTTTCAGACGAAGAAGAAAGTGAAAAAGGTTTAAAAAAACCAGCATCATCAGCAAATAAAAAAGATAAAAAGGAAACTAAACCTACGAAATCTAAAGCTAAACCAAGTGCTCAAGAAATTTTTGGATTAGGGGGAGATGATGATGATGATAATGAAGACGAAGATGATCAAAGCGAAGAAGATGAAGATGAGCGATTATCTAATTTGAAAACTGAAAAATCAATTGTGAAAAAATCTGTTTTTGATGATGATGAATCAGAAGAAGAAAAAGAAGAAGAAATCATCAGCAAGCCCAAATCTGAAAAAGACGATGATGATGATGATTTTAACTACGAAGAGACTGATGAAGAA
>JAJLVH010000777.1:0-16361 GCA_030570155.1 Magnusiomyces magnusii
CAACAAAAACAACAATCACATGACCACGTCACGCGACTCACACTTTCATCATTGGTTTTCCGGCTATCTTCGGTCACTGCTTTTGTTGTCACAAACCATAACGCTCCACGCTTTTCGTCGTTGATTAGACTAAGACGTTCTGGTCTTTTTTTACCGTCTATACCTCATTGATATCATGTCTGATGACGAAGACAATCGTGCTGAAAACGACTGGAAAAAGGCATTGAGTGGCAATCTCGACTTGGTTACTGGTGGCCATGGGTCTGGAGGACGCGATGCTGGGGCAATAAAACACGCTGACGACGCGATTGATTATGCTGATGAAGATCTTTCAGACGATGAGTTACCTGACGAAGAGGCTCCAAGTGGCAATAATCCCATTGACGATAACGATGGTGCCGATTTTGACTCATTTAACACGTCGGGCGTAACTAAATCCTCTTCAAAACCTGCATCTTCACAACAACAACAGCCATCAAAGCCTGATATTACCACAACAGATGAGCTAGTTTTGTCTTCTAAAAAATCATCACATATACCCCAAGCAAATACCCTTTCCAGCGCTCCTTCTTCATCATTAAATACCCACAACGTTGGCACAGGAAATAGTATTTGGGATACCAATGCCGTAGCAGGCTCAAATTCAGCACTCATGTTTCCTTCTTCAACTGATGCATTTACCGGCTTAACATTACCTGCTTCAGCTTCTATGGAACAAGGTCAGGTCTTTTTTTCGTCTGCTATATTGGACCGTGAACTGAGTTTAGAGGAACGTGTTGGTAGCGATTACGCAGCAGCTGTTAATGCAATGACTTTTGACAACGACTGGATTACTGGAAATGTAGGAACTGCTAATGCTCCATCTTCAACATTTGGTGTATTTGATCCTATACATTCGTTTCCATTATCCACATCTCCAACCGGTATAGCTTCATCTCTTGGATTTACACAACCATCAAATGCTGGGTTTGATTCTTCATCAAATATACCCGTGTCAGCTGGAGCTGGACCAAGGGTTTCTGTGCCTTTAGACGGAAAAGACAATCGTGGATCTAATGGCTCAGCAGCAAACAAAGAAAAACCAGCAAAGGATAATGAAGCAACTGAAGCATTTATACGTCAATATTTTCCTGATTTCCAACGAGGAAAGATTTTAAAGATGAATGCCATTTTTGGTCCTCGTGGCCGAACTTTAGTTCTTCCTCAAACGAAGCCAATTAAACCTGTTGTTCCAACACGAACAAATCTTGAAATAGAACCAGATCAGAAGGCTGTTTTCCAACGTAATAAACCAACACAAAGAATGAATCTTAATTATGGAAATGTTACAGAAATTGGGTCAACAGCCTCTGCAACCATTTCTGATTCGGTGTACCGAAAACTAGAAGATTTTGAGCGTACGAATGAAAAAAAGTCGAACCCTCAACGTGAAGAAGAAAACATTCTTATTGCGGCAGCTGACTGGAATTTGGATCATTTGTGGGAATCTGATGATGATGGTGATGATGAAATGAAGGATGTTTCAACTGGACTTGTTGATAAATCTGGCAATACACATGATTCCGATAGCAGCGAAAGTGACTCACCACTACCACATCAAAATCCATTAATTACTCGTCCTGTGCAAATGCTTACTCACCGAGGACAAAAGAACAAGGCAACCGACGATATTAACCACCGGCCATCCAAAAAGGTCAGGTTTATTTATTCCGACGTTTATGATTCAGAAGACGAAGACGGATTTCTTGAAGGTGTGATCAATCTTAAAAAATCAAAAGTTGTTCTTGACATGAATGACAATAAACTTTTGTTTACTGATGATACCCAAGCTTTGAACCATAATTTGGCTGCACGTCGTCAGCAACCAATAATTAAGTATACTGATTTGAATAGCAAAAGTATTTTGCAACGATACAATATTTCTAATGATCGAGCTTACGATTTGTTGAAAGAAAACTATCAATCTAAAGTTAGAAGTATTATTAGTGAACTTCATATTGATCATTCGATGGTTGCTCAACGGTTGCAATCTCCTCATTACAAGGCCAAGCTCACAAAAGAAGAAATGCGTTCATTTCATCGACCTAATTTTAATATTGACCCTGGTACTGTTATCCACTTTTCAAAGATTAAGCAACGTAAACGCAAGCGCGACAAAGGTAAACCGATCACCGAACTTTTGGCAAAAACCACTGATTTAACTCTTGGTGATTCTGCACAATTCTTTATGCTTGAATATTCAGAAGAGTTTCCTCTTGTTTTGTCCAGTTTTGGTATGGGTAACAAGCTCATCAACTATTATCGAAAAACAAGTCCAGATGACAGAATTCGTCCTAAACTTCCTACAGGTGAAACCAATGTTTTGGGTATTGAGGACAAATCTGCTTTTTGGAATTTTGGTTTTATTGAGCCTGGAAATGTAGTTCCAGCTTTGTACAACAAAATGATTCGTGCTCCTATTTTCAAGCATGAACCCAAACAAACGGATTTCTTGTTGGTGAGATCAACAGGTGGTGGCCAAGGTACTAAATACTTTTTACGTGCTATTCCATATTTGTTTACAGTTGGTCAAACATTTCCTGTGGCTCCTATTCCTGGTCCTCATTCGCGTAAAGTTACTACTGCCAGCAAGAACAGATTGAAAATGATTGTTTTCAGATTGTTGAACAAAAATGAGCACCAAAGAATTAATGTTAAGGATATTTCTCCGCATTTCCCGGATCATAATGAAATGCAAAACAGACAAAGGCTTAAAGATTTTATGGTTTTTCAACGTACTGGTAACGATTACAGTTATTGGAAGATCAAACCTACTGAAACTCTTTTGAACGAGGATGGCATTCGAGCAATGATTTCACCAGAAGACATTGCTTTGCTTGACGCTATGCATGTTGGACAACAGCATCTTAAAGATACCGGATATGCAAAAACTGTTGAAGACGATGATGACGAAAACGAGGGTGAGAGTATTGAAGAACAATTGTCTCCATGGAACATTACTCGTAACTTTATCAATGCTACACAGGGCAAAGCCATGCTTCAACTTCACGGCGAAGGTGACCCTTCTGGTTGCGGTGAAGCTTTCAATTTCTTACGTACATCCATGAAGGGTGGTTTCAGAGCCATGGGCGAATCAGTCAATGAACGCCTTGATAAGTCAAAATTTGGAGGACATAGTTATAATGTTGCGATGCAACAAAAGGCATATGATGAAGAAATTAAACGTATTTGGTATACCCAGTCAAAAGCACTTTCTAATACCAGCACTGACCATTTAGAATGGGATGAATCAGAATTTAAGCGTGAAGACAATCTATTTGAAGAAAACAAAAGTTCATCAGTAGTTACTAATCGGAATATAAAAGCTGACAGTGAATCAATTTTTTCACACGCATCTGCTAGTCAAAGCACCAAAGTTCTTAAAATCACTCGATTTTTTCGTGACGAAAATGGAACTGTGCAACGTCAAGTTGAAGTTGTTCAAGATCCCAATTTGATTCGTGCATATATCAAACGTCGACAAAAGATGGAAGACGAGCTTATGGCTCAGCGTACAGACGAAATCGTTCCTACTAACGATGACGAAATGAATAAACGTAACAGAAAGATTTTGGAGCAAGAAATAGCCAAGCGCCAACGTAACCAAGACCGTCGGTTAGTTCGACGGGCACTTAAAGCGGGTTTAGAACCTCCGAAAAAGGCAGTAGCAGCTGCTGCTATTGCTACAAACGGCGGCGATAAAAAGAAGAGCAATAAGGGTGTAGGAAAAGGAAAATCGACGACTCGAAAGTGTGCTACATGTGGCGCAATTGGTCATATTCGTACCAACAAATCGTGTCCCATGTATAATGAGCGGTATGGAAATAGTTCGAATGAAGGCCAGCAAAATAAGCAAATTCCAGTGTCTAACATGCCTCGGAATCCACCAATGGCTGGTGCATCAGGTTCTGCTTTATTGTAAAAAATTGTTTTTTTATTTATTTTATTTTATATATATTTAATAGTCTAATGAATGTCATGAAGTTTGCGATTTTTTTAAAAAAATTATTCAAATTCAACAATAACCTTTGGTTTCTTTGATTTTCTCTTTTTATTCTTTTTATTACCATTTTCCAAAGATGAACGAGGTTTAGAATTAGTTTCAGGCTCAGGTTCTGATTCAAAATCACTTTCAGCTTCAGAATAATCGGTTTCTTCGGCTTCAGACAAATAATCTCCATCGGCATTGACTCTTTTTCGTTTCTTCATTGTTTCAAAACGCTCAATATCTTCAGGAACCATGATACAACAGTTGAGTCTGTCGCCGGTTTCGTAAACTGCAATTTGGTCACGAACATTGAATTCTAAATTCCAAACTACAATACGACCAGATGAAGAAACGGTGCTCATGTAGTGGGTATTGCGATCCTTGTTGAAGAAAAAGCTGAAATGTTTGACTCGAGAAGCATGGCCTTGCAATTTAAAAGCTGATTCTGAAAGGTTTTCAATTGAAAATTGTGACATTTCTTTTTCGTCATTTTCTTCATCTTCTTCAACTTCTACCAAAAATTCCTTCAATGGAACAAAATTGACGGCACCATCATCATGAGATGTGACAACATACTCAACACCGTCCAAAATATACAAATCAAGATGCTGAAGAGTTGAACGGAAAGTAAGTGGTCTTCCAACTTGAGTTGCTGTTTCTGCAGAATAAACCCATACCTTTTTATCAAATCCAACAACATAATGTGCAGTTTTATCAAGTTCAGCAGAAGTCCATTTCACTTTTCTTGGAATTCCTTCACGACCAACCTTTAAAATTGAAGCCTTTTTGCAAGTCATGAGATTCCATAATCTAAGAGTACGGTCGCCACCAGCAGAAATGGCGATTTTCCCAGAAGGATGGATTGACAAATCCATAATTCCGCCAGTTTTATGGCCCTTTAATTCGCCCATAACTTCCCAATCTTTTGTTCTCCAAATACAAATTCTTCCATCATCGCCAGCAGATAACAACCACTTGTCGTCGAAAAATTCCAATACTGTAACATTTCCTTCATGCTGCATCAATGTGCCCAATTCCTTACGTTTTTGAAGATCGTAAAGTCTAATGTTTTCATCGTTTGATCCAGAAACAAGGTATCGTTTAGACTGGGCCAAACATTTGATTGACTGGATATGTGGAGAAAAGTTAAAGATTGGAGTAAACACTGAACCATCATTGTATAAGGAAAGCGACAAGCAGAGTAAAACATGTTCATAAGACGCGGTGATTATTCGAAACACTGGTTCCATAAGTTTTGAAATTTTAGAAGCTCCAGTTGTTGTTTCTTTTAAAATAGGTTCAAGAGGAACTTGTTTAGTTATTTCTTCAGGTTTTTTTTCAAGTTTTTCAATAGTCGGCTTTTTAACAGCCTTGACTGGCTTTTTGGTATTCTTTCCAGCCTTTTTTAAAGCTGATTTAAGTTTTGGCTCTTTTTTATCACTTTTTGTCATTGTTATTTTGTGTTGAAAAAAAAAAAATTGAAAATTAAAAAAAAAAAAATTTGTTCCAGATATAAAGCGTACGGCTGGATGTTACAAGAAATAAATCACGTTACCAAATATGTCACATATTCGGTCCAACTTTCTCAAATCAACGCAATTTGCTCTGCATTGATCAAAACAAAATAAAAAGAAAATAAAAAAAGCAAAGAATAGAATGAAATATAACAAAAAACAAAAACTGAAGCAACCACAAAACAAATATATACAAAAAAACAAGACCGAGTGAGTGGGTTCTTTACACTCTATTTGTACGGCTGTTGCAGGCCCAAAGCCTTATGAATAGGACTGCCAGACCAATAGTTGAATCGATCAACAGCACTAGAAACAGTATCAAGAGCAGGTCTGACATCCAGCACAAATGCAGGGTTTCCGTGCTCGTCGTCTTCAGAAGAATAGTAATCAATGACGTATCTAACCTTTTTCCAGTCGCCGTTACCGTCACCTCTAAGAACGGTCCAATCATGTCGGTCAAAAGGCATAGGAGTGGCGTACTTGGCAGGATAAATCTTACCCAAAAGCTGAAGCATAGTGGCTCTGGGCGAAAGATCGTTAGGTCTGCCAGTAAACTTAAGAAGACGTGGTTGGACACTAGTCTCGTTTGTATGAGGAGCTTCCCATTTCAAGATCTCGTACCACGCACCTTCGTTTAAAAAGTTGTGGACGTCAACCATTGACTCAACAGCATCTTCGGGTATTTCACCGTCACCGCCTTTTCTAAGCATGGCATTGTACATTTGTTGTGGCGATGGGTATTCCCAAACACCTTCCTGTGATGATTCTCCTCGTGGAATAGAAGAATAGGTGCGGTCAGTAGGAAGGTCAACAGTTTGACCAGGAGCACGTAACGATGATAGGTTGGGCATGTTGTTTAAAGGATTGATGTCATTGTTGTTGGCGTCAGGACCAGAAGGTTTGCTGAACCATGAAAACCGAGATCTGGTCTCGTGGTCAACTGGGCAGCCACTTGGCTGACTATCAGGTTTAGCAAGTTTGTCGTGGTTTACAGGACAGCCTGCCAATTTAGTGTGATCAACTGGACATTTAGAAGGAGACGATGGTTTATCATCAGTTGCGCTAGACCAAAACCAACCCATTGTGAATATAGTGTGAATTGTAGAAAATCAAAGTGAAAATCGATGGAGCAAAGCTGTAAAAAAAAAAAAATATGCAAAACCACACGGGATTTGATGGCTTTTAAAAAGACTTGGATTGGAAATCGAATGGTGCTGTTTGGCGGAAACAGGAAAATTTTAATGTTGTTGGCAGGCACGTGACAAGCACGTTTAAATGTATTTCATTAAGTACAATATTATCATGTGATTTAACCTAATCTCTGTTCTTGTCACGAACAAACCTCCACTACCACCACCACCACCAAAGTATCGCCATCCGAACCACATCGCCATAGCCAAGATCTCACCACATTTCCTTTATCCAGCCCATCGCTAGTTGTTCAATATTGCATGACCTTACCTTTTTTTTCAATTGACCTCTAATACTTTGTTCATCATATAATGTCGATTTCGACTGCTTTTTCGTACCGCAATATAACGCTGGTACAGGCTCTTAATGATCTAGCCGTTCGATTCATTCTCAATTCACCTCAGGAAGACATTGAAAAGCCAGAGGTATGTTATATATTGTGCGATTTCAATTTCTTGTTATTAGTTGTGATTCACGGTTTGTTTTCTAACACTCGTAAATGCTTGTTTGCTTTCATCTTTATATATATAGCGCTTGTGTTTTCAACTTGAAGAAGCACAATGGTTTTACGAAGATTTTGTTCGCGTGGAAAATCCATCATTTCCTTCAATGAAGCTTAAAATGTTTTCAGAATCTCTTTTCAGAGTCTGTCCAGTACTACAAGTTTTGATCCAAAACATTGACTTATATTCTGCCATTTCGCATTTCCAAAACTACAAAAGCGTCATTCCCGTGCGTGGTGCCATCATTCTTAATAAAAAAATGACCAAAGTATTGCTGGTTAAAGGTTGGAAATCTAACGCGACCTGGGGATTTCCTAGAGGCAAAATCAACAAAGACGAACCTGATGATTTATGTGCTATTCGTGAAGTTTATGAAGAAATTGGATTTGATATTTCACCATATCTCAATCCTAGCGAGTTTGTTGATATAACGGTTCGTCAAAAGAACTTTAAATTATACATTGTACATGGAATACCTGGAAGCACCAAGTTTTGTCCTCAGACACGCAAGGAAATCAGCAAAATTGAATGGCACGATGTTGATACTCTACCCGCTTTTTCATCCCAGGCAAAAACCGCCACACTACCTGCAAACCAATACTTTTTGGTCGCACCTTTCATGTCCTATCTTGCAAAGTATATCGCAGAAAAGAAGGGATTGTCTTCCAAAATTTCAGATTCTGAAGCCAATGCCCTTAAGAAACTACTTGGAGTCACTCATAATGCAGATGGATCTGAAAATATGGTTGATAGACAAACTCAGGTTAATGATTTGTTGAGTATTTTGAATTCTTCCTCTCAATCCATGTCTTCAAAAGATAGAAATCTTTTGTCAGGAATGTTTCCAAAGCTTGGACAGGAATCAGAAGCTACAGACTCACAGATTGATAAAGTCAAAGACGCATTGTCTTTTTATCAAACTCAAGTCGAACGCAAAGAAGAAGAAGCTGCATTACAAAAAGTTCCTGAAGTTCCTGCTCCTCAATCATTACCTACTGAAAACAACATGGAAAACACATTACCACCTGGTCTTCATCCACAGATGCTTCCTCCTCAACCCATTCCTATGGGTTACTTTATCCAGCCAAACGTTCCTGTTCCAGTCATGCCATTTCCCCAGGTCATGCCCGGTCCAATGAGTATTCCATATCCATCTTTCCAACCTTTCCCTATGCCTCCAATTCCAAACATGTCTTCCCAGCAATCTCAACAGTTTGAGCAAAGATACATGCCTCATCCAGACCAGTTACCCGAGCCAACAAGACCTCAAGCACAGCCCAACAAGGCCCTTTTGGCTTTGGTGGCTAAAAGTAAAACAAAAAAGCAAACGCCACTTTCACATACAGTTGCGTCTACTCATACTCCCGCACATCTTTCTGGTCCTAGTTCTAGTTCCAAAGCTTTGCTTTCACTTTTACAGAAGCCAAAACCTACACCACCAACTCCTCCGCCTGCAAGTATACCCGAACCAATTGTTCACAATGAAGCCAAGCCTGATGGCAATATATTGTTAGATATGCTCAAGCCAAAAGATATGCCTGCTTCTACACCAGAACCTGTTACAAATAAAGCACAGGATGAGTCACAGACACTTCTTGCTATGATCAGAGGAAATCCTACCAATACTTCCCAGCCTGAAGCAGCACCCCAACAGTCTGATCCACAAAAATTAAATAACGATAGTTCTATTTTACTTGGAATGCTGCACTCTCAACCGACACCATCTACCCAGCCGGTACCGAATGCCGACCAACCTCTTGAAAATCATCAGATTAGCATCAAAGATGCCATTTTTGGACTGCAGTCATCTTGTTCTACACCCATTGGTAATAATGATGGAAATATTGCAAAGAAAATGAATGTATTGACTGTTGCTGATCTTGAGTCTAGACAGTTTGCTGCCAATAATGCGGCAACCCAGCCCAATCAGCAGTCCCAAGCTTTTCAAAGTACAAGTACTAACTCTAGCAGCATTCCTTCCAATATTGAATCAGGAAAAGATTTGTTGAGTTTTATTCAAGGAGGTTTGGGTGCTCAACCATCTACAGATAGTAAACAACCTACAAATGTTGGTTCTTATACCTCTATTGATTCCCGAAACACACAGCCATTAGAAACTGGCTCACAAAGCCAGCCAGATCTTTTAAAGGCGATTTTTGCTAGCGCCGGGACTTCCAACAATGACAAAAATTCCTTACCTTCTCAAACTAATCAACCAAGTTCTTCATCCGCTTCTTTTAAAACTGTTAATGCAAACGCCGGAGCATCGTTATTATCATTACTTCATGGTAATGGCAATTCCAACGTCAACAATAGCGAAAAACCAAAAGTTGAGTTTCCTTCATCTTTACCATATGGACCTGGAAAGGCCTCAATGCCTAATGTTCCTGACCAAAACCCCAACACCTTTCCTACATCCGCAGTCGCGTTGCCATACCCAACTGGATCCGAAGAAGAGCTTGCTGGCAATACTGCTCTGAAAGGTCTTGATAGTGTAGACGCTGTTCATATGCCCCAAGGACCTTTACAATATCCTCAAGACCCATTGACGGGATTTCCTGATGAAAAAGAGGAAGTCAAGACTAATGGTCAAAAACTATTGGAACAGTTGTTTGGACAAGGCAAAGCAGTGTCAGCAAAGCAAGAGGCATCTAGTGAAGTGCTTGATCCTTCGTGTACGATGAAACAACAGACAGTTGCTGGTTCAAATAATGTGATTTTGTCTAAACCGATTGCAGGCGAGTTGAGTTTGACAGAACCTGAGAATGCACAAAGTGGTCAACAAGAGGCTAGACTCCAAGCACCTGGATATCTAACTGAGCCTAGTCCAGTTGTGAACCAAAGTAACCAGTCGTTTGGAAATGGTGAGCTAGTTGTGCAAGACCAGGACCAGAATTTGATGGATTTTTTGCAACAGTATTCTACAGGATCGTTTAAATAAGGGTGTTTTTTTTGATTAGATGGAAGAGAAATGAGGGTTTTTCAGGATGAAAGAAAGAGTAGATGTATAAATAAAGAAATAAATGTATTTAAAAAAAAAAAACAAAAGATTAAAATTAGTTCATCCATTTTAGTTTGATACCTATATATCTAACGACATAGACAAAAGCTAATAGAATAGGGACTTCAATCAAAGGACCAACAGTTGCTGCCAAAGCTTGATTACTATCATGACCAAAGATTGCGACCGTCACAGCAATAGCCAGTTCGAAGTTATTGCTTGACGCAATGAAGCTTTGAGCTACGGCCATGTCATAAGGAAACCCAAGTTTATAAGTCGTGAACAAGACGGAATAAAACGTGATGAAGAAGTAAATAGACATTGGAATCGATACGCGCACGACCGAAACGATTTGTTGGACGACGTGAGCGCCTTGAGACGCAAACAAGATGACGACGACAAACAAAAGACCGAGCATGGAAAGAGTGTTCATCCAGGCGATGAAAACGGTGTCGTACCATTTCTTGCCGACAATTGGACGTAGCCCGAACCTGGTGGCCAGTCCGCCGGCCAGCGGGATGCCCAAAAATACAGCAACGCTTTTAGCAGACGTGGAATACGAGAATTGATAGTTTTGAGAGGATTTGCTGATGACTTTGATGAAGAAAATGGAATACGGAGCGTAGAGAATCATTTGCAGAATGGAATTGATCGACACCAGGATTGCGCCATAACGACTGTTTCCTTCAGCAAGCCTGTTCCAAATCAGTGCCATGGCAATACATCTCGCAATTCCGACAAGAATAAGGCCTTCACGAAGCTCGGGTTTGTCAGGAAGACATGCCCAGGCCAGAGCCAGCATCAGGAAAGGTCCGTAAATCCAGTTGGTCGCCATGCTGAAGCCCAACTGTTTCCAGATTCCCTTTTCTTTAAACAAATGGTGCAAAACCTCGTACTCGATTCCGCACAGGATGGGATAGATCATGAAAATCAAGCCAGCAGTGACGGGCCCCGAAACTCCCACAAACTCGCCTTTTTGGAGCGCAGGCCCGGTGTTTGGTACAAAGTTGCCCAGAATGATGCCAACGGCCATTGCAATCAAGACAAACACGAAAATGTAGCGATCAAGAAAACCGAGATCTTTAAAGACGGATTTAGGTTTATTTTCATTGTTATTATTATCATCAATAACTTCAAATTGTCCGATATTGTTTTCGATATCCACGTTGGATCCGTTTTCATGATTCACATAACATGATTTAGTCTCTGCCACACTTTTGGTGCCATTATCATATGAATTGTTTGACATTTTATATAACAGTATTAAAGTATTAAAAAAACAAAATAATTAAAAGTAATAAATAATACAAATATCAATTCATAACCAAGATATACCCAGACTTATATACACAAAAAAAACTTCATTTGAATTCCAAAACAATTATGACCAATTTTAAAAAAATTTACTGTTTTTGCATCGTTTTGGCGATGTTCGCAATTCTGCTTGGCTTGGGACGTACTAAAAAAAACATGAGCAAGATAAGACCTGTGATAACGAGAAAAAAACGAGAGCAAAAACCGATACAGTTACATATAGGAAGCGTGACTGTCAGACCTACTTCACGTGATCAGATTGTTACCAAATAGGCGAAACTCTATTTTCGACTGCTAGTGCATCAGTCAACCAATCAAATCAAAGAAATTAAAAAATATAGGATAGCATTAAAAAAGTACATAATACGTAACAATTGTCAAAAGAGAGAAAGCATTATATCGTCAAAGGGTTGGAAAACAGAAACAAAACAAAAAAACAAATATATATAGAAAATCTTTTTTTATAAATCCATTAGAATCGACTATTGGACACACCGTCATGACCCAAAGGTCCGGTCTGTTCATTAGAAGATTCAGGAAGAACACCCTTCTCGTGTTCTTCAAGATATTCGTGTTCGTCAACAATTTCCATAATCTTTTCATTGGAAGCAGAAAGATCACTCATACCGTACCAAGCAATGATACCCATACCAACAAAGGCACAGACACAAGAAAAGACAAGAGCAACAATACCTCTGGCAGTGAAACCAGCTGGAAGATCAGCAACTTGAGCATTCTGGTTAGTCAAGTCCATAAAGTTTTGAGTGTTACCGGCAGCATTACCGGAATATGGGAGGTTGGCAGCAGCACAGACGTCATAGTGATCTTGAGGAATAACCTGGTTTCTCAATTCAGTAGGGGCCTCAATCAAAGTGATACCAAGACCCTGACTTAAATGCCATTCAATATGACAATGGAAGTACCAAACACCTGGATTGTCGGCAATGAAACGAATAACTATGTTACCCATGGGCAAAACTTCAGCAGTATCACGTCTCATAGGAATGGCAGGGAAATCAGTGTGGTTGTCGTAATCAAAAATGATTTGATCAGTATCAGAAGACTCAGATCTGTGGATAACTTGGAAAGCATGACCGTGTAAATGGAAAGGATGGGTACCAGCATCATTAGAGTTGATAACAATTTGAACAACTTGATTGTGTTGAAGAACAAAAGGATGAGTGTATTCACCATAAATGGTAGTATCGTTAATGTAATCCTCAGGAGCACTCATGACACTGTAAAGAGTAGGAACAACGGGAGCAGTGTAGGTAATGTTGTTGAAAAAGGCATAGTTGACACCGTTCAACAAGTTGTTCATGGAAACAGTAAGTTCGATATTGACATCAGGTTCGGGAAACAATTCCATATGATCAGCAGGAACAAGATTGAAATCCTCAAAGGCTTCAATGTCGTCGGAAGTGTCATAAGGAACTTGGAAAATATCATGAGGAGCATTGGCATTGTATTCAAGCCAGTTGGTAGTGTTGGGAGTTAAACAGTCCTCAGGTCTATCAAAAAGACCAGAGTCAAAGACAGAAACAATAGCATAGTTTTTGTCAGTAGTATCCTTAGTGGTCAATAAAACAGTGTAACGTTGAGCGACAGTGACATAGAGGATTTCAGCTTCTTCAGGCTCGACATAGATACCGTCAATTTCAACAATAGTCATATTATGGTCTTCAAACCAAAAGTAGACAGAACCAAGAGCACCAATATTCATGATATGGAGAAGATAAGTAGTGTTTGGTTGGACAGGAACAGAAACATTGAAACTATCGTTGAAAATCAGATATTCAGGAACAGGCTCGGCACCAGTAGGATTGTAAATAGACAAAAACTGAGGGTCAAGGACATCCATAACATCATTGTACCAGTCAGAAAGAGTAAAAGTAAGTTCATCATCATATTGATCAGCGAAATAAGCCTCTTTGTCGTGAACAATAAAAGGACCTCTAGAACCATCGGGATATTGGCCAAAGACGTGAGAATGATACCAGTAAGTACCGTTTTGGTCGACAACAAAGTCGTAGGTGATATTGGCACCGGGAGGCACAGGACATTGGTTCATGAAAGCCGGACCGTCCATGAAATTAGTGCCGTTCTGGTACATACCGTGCCAATGAATAGAAGTGTTTTTGTCACCAAGACCGTTGTGAAGATTGACAACGATACGATCACCCTTGTCGACCTCTACACGAGGCAATGGCCATTCGCCATTGATACCAATGACGGGACGTTCATAAACACCGACGGGGTTAGCATTGACCCAAGAAACGGTCCAGTTATAGGTTCTGGTGATTGCATAAGTAGGGGCAGCCATTAATAAGGCTGCCGTTGATAAGAGGGTAGTAGCCTTCATTATGTGTGTATGTGTGTGTGCGATGGAGTACTTTATATATTTATGTATATAAATCAGTATATGTGAATGACGGATATAAGTATGAAAAATCAAACGAAACAGGCTTCACACATGAAAAACACACGTTGAATCAGCAAAAAAGAACCAACTTTTGATTCAAGTGAAGAGTAAAAAAAAAGAAAAATTTTGGGTTTTAAAGAATACGAAAATATGAAGTTAAACTGAAGGAATTTGAATGATTTATATAAGTCTTTTTTGCTTTTACCAATAATAATAAAAAAAAATAAAAATAATAAAAAACTTTTGTCTTGTCGTTTTTTTTCAATGCGACCAAAAAAAAAAAGAAAATGTAAAAAAGCAAAAAATTACATTTTCGTTACGTGAGATTTTACGCTACATTTGTTTTCATCAAAAAATGGTTAAAATAATTTTTTTTTACATTAATTTGAGTATTAAATTTTATTATAAAGACTGAAAAAATAGGAACGAATACTTTAATTCAAACTCAAAATCGAGTTTTATAAAAACGAAATTGAAATCAAAAAAAAAAAATCAAAAACAAAATATAAACAAATCAGTTTTCAAATTATTCTTTACTTTTTTTTTTTTTTTTACGATCGATGAAAAATTATCCATACCTGTTGTTTATTTGGATCCGTTCAGACTTGGCATAAAGAAGTAAAAACCGGAACTTTTGGGAACCTGGATTAGTTGTAAGAATATCGACTGTTGATGAAAACCAAATAGTATTAAAAAACAAATAGTGTCGAATAGTATTCGTACAATATAACAAATCCTTTTAATGATGAATCACTTTCTGTACCATCTGATCCAATGAACAGTAATACTGATGAGATTGATATGTGAATGGATCTAATCTGATCAAATTCAGCGCGGAAGCACAACAGAACCAACATATGCAATGATGAAGTAAAGATTATCTAACATTGCTCATGGTGTCTCCCATCATTTAATACCAGTTAATAACCGGTATGTTGACCTGAAATAGGCAATTATTTGGGTTTTTCGGTAGGTCCGCTGATTTCCGAAACCTTGCTGGAAATTTGATTTGGTTTGAATAAAACAAAAATAACAGAATAATCAGACGGAGTAGAATAAATGAAACAACCAATTTGTCGATTGACTAACGAACCCACACAATAGTGCAAAATAACAGTTATAAAAAACAAAATCACTAGTCAAGTTATCTGATGAATCGTTGAATCAGTGGTTTTACTTGGATAGGAAATGCGGTTTAATCGGTTTAAAAAATTGGGTTTGATTTTCGTGCTTATCTTAGATAATCAACAAATCAATCAGGTCACCTTTTATTTTTTTACCTCGTTAAGATTTACTTTTTACAAAGACGAAGAACACGAACACTGAACTTCAGAGTTTTTAGTGCAATGACTTCATTGTATTTGAGTTTGTAAATTCAATCAGTATTGATTGAATTCATTACATTTACTGATTCATTAGCTGACATTTTCATAATTAAGTTTTTGGTTACTCAAGAACAATCACTTATTACTGTTTACTTTTATGATATTAAATTTATTTACTCTGGATGCTTTTGCTTCGATATTTTCGACTTATGATTGGATGGGTACAACAAATAGTCGTTAAAGTTGCTTTGTTCGCGTTTTTCGTTTTCGTTTAAAAAAATAAAAAATAAAAAAATTTTTGATCAAAAAATTAAAAACTTTTTTACGCAGTTACATACACACATCCGGACCGCTAGGCAAAATCAGCGACTGCCTTGATTGGTAACGTCTTTGATCATAGAATGGTCTCATCTAAGATCAATCTGATAAACCGTTTTTTATTGTTAAAATAAATGCCAATTTTTATGGTGAACAAAAAAACGAGTTTTAATGCCAATGCCAATTTTTTGGAGATTCTTGGGTATCGAATGCATCATTAATGAAATTGAAGACTAGAAACAATATAAAAAATTGGCGTTTTCTAGATGATTAGTTATTAGTGATGCTTTTGAATTTCACTGCTGTATCAATGCACCAGATAAAAAAATAGTAAAACTTGATTAAGGCTTCACTAAAACAACAAACATTGGGCTTATTTTTATTTTTTGACATTTGTAAATTCGATTGTAAATTGTAAATTGTAAATCAACGCCAACTGCGTAAAATTTCGCTTTTTTTACTTTTGTATTTTTCAGTTTCATTAAACCGTCTCAATGGATATTCGCTTTATATATATATAAACACTTCTACCTCCTCCATTTGTACTTTTTTTTCTTCTGGTATTCTCATTTCATATACAACTAGTAACTTAACTATCCAACTGTATCTATCAAACTCTCTTGAAAAAACATCCACACCAAAATGAAGGACGTTTTTTCAGTAGAAATCTTCTTCATCATCTTCCGTGAGACGGTTGAAGCGTCTATTATTATTTCAGTCATTCTGGCCTTCTTGAAACAAGGTAT
>JAJLVH010000778.1:0-16292 GCA_030570155.1 Magnusiomyces magnusii
TACATTGACCGAGCCCGAAAGTTACCAGATTCTTTGATTTCTGGCGATTTTTCAAAAGCAATGGTTCCTACTGCAGAATACCCAGACTTTCCATCAGAAACGTTAAACGAAGCTAGTAAAGCATTGGGTACCATTTTTTTGCGAGAGTTTGAAAAAGCTGCTTCTGAAAGAAATATGGAAAATCTTACTAGATACTTCAAGCTTTTCCCGCTCATTGGCAAAGAACAGGAAGGTCTTACTGTATACGCCAAGTTCATTTGTGGAATTATTACTGCTCAATCACGACAACGCATCCAAGCTGCTATGAGCTCAAATGCATCCGACTCTCCAATGTTTTACGCGCTTGCCATGACAAGACTTTTTGAAAACATCGCAACAATCGTAAATCAGCACGCTCCCATTGTTGAGCGACACTATGGTGAAGGAAGAATGGCAAAAGTTTTGGACAAAACCCAGGATGAAGCCGATAGTCAGGGTGGTTTAATTATTGATACCTTGTGGGATGAACGAAATATATTAAGAGTGATTGAAGATATCAAAGCTTATTCTTTTCCATACCTGGTCAACAGTTTTGGTACAAACAACGTTGCCAATTCAATTAAACGAGCAAACAGTCCTGCAAATGGTGCTCGAAACTCGTCGGAGTTTGGCGCCAATGGAGTGTATGACAATGAAACCGTTGATTTGAAAAGTGTTGGAGACTACATCCGCGAAATGTCTGTTATTTTGAACCGTTGGTCGCTGTACCGTAAGTTTTTGGGATACAAATGGTTTGAATATTCTGGAGAACAAAACGTTACAACATCATCTCCAGAATCTGTTTCTATTCAAATAATGCATATGCCAGAACTATTAAAGGTTTCAAACTTTGAAAAGAAAGTGTCTACAAAAGTTGGTCCAGCCTTTCAAACTCTTGCTGTATTTGCATTTAGACGATCGTTGGAAAAGGCTTTGCAATTGGAAGAGCTTCCTGATATTTCTTTGATATATACACCAGAAATGCCATTGGTTACTTCGTTGGTAGAAGACAGTATGTACATTTTCAAAATCATACTGCAGCAAACTTTGGATACTGGCGAAACAGTAATTATCAAGCCAGTCATTACATCTATTCGTCGAATTTTGGAATCAGATTTTGTTGGCGCGATGCAACGAAAACTCCGCGATGAAGCGCCAAAATCTGTTTCAGCTACTGCTACATTCAATAGCTCAAATTCTGTTCCTATTACTGCAAGTACAGCTGCTGGATTTGTTTCGAGATTATCGACAGCGACACCACCGCCTGTCTTGTCTGGAAGTGGTAGCGGTTCAGGCTCACCGTTAGTTAGCAGCAGTTCAGGCGGATTACAAAAAGTAGGAGGTGCTGGCGTAATTGGGTTGTCTGGTTTGCACAATGCTGAAGAGCTTAGACTGCGCAGCTTTTTGATTCATCTTAACAATCTTTCAGTTGCTGGTGACTACACTTCTCGTATTGTTAGCGAATGCTCTGTACATGAAAGCCTTCCATTTGAAAACGACGCGAAAGATACGTTAGACCAGTTGAAGACTTTTGTGGATAGTTTCAAACACAGATGTAATGAACTCATTGATGATGGTATTCAAGTTGCATATGGTCAAACTATGTCTGCTCGTATTAGACATCTGGTCAACAACTTGTTTAAAGATACTGACTATATGACTAGCCCTGGAGACGGAGATGATTATTCATCATCATCTACTTCTGTTGTGAATGCTTTATTTACACGAGAATGGTCAGTTATTAAGAACGGCCTTGACAAGGTTATGGCACCAGCTCTTTATACCAGACTGCTTGGTCATGCTGCTGGCTTACTTTCCAAAACATTGGAAAAGCGAGTATGGGCGCTCGAAGGCAAAGTCAACGAATTGGGCGCCATCAAGCTTGATAGAGATGTGTCTAAAATCATTGGCACTGTGAGTGCTGGGCATTACAATTTGAGAGACAAGTTTGTTCGTGTTGCTCAAATTGTTATGATTATTGGTTTGGACGATGTTGACGAAGAAGAAGGTGTACAGTGGGTACTTAATGAAAGTGAAAGACAAAGAGCTAGACTTATTAGAGTGGAACGAAGAGAATTGAATTTTTAGTGTTTTGTTAAAAACAAGTTAATAAAGGTGCAATTTCTGAATTTATAAAAATCTATACATTAATACCAAAAAAAAAAATAATAATAAAAAAAGTACAAAAAATCAAAGAAAATACATTAAAAAGAAATTACTGGTTTTACTATTTCCTAATTTAAATCATTCAGCTAGTTTTTCACCCAAGTTTTCTCGAATATGTTCAGGAGCTTTAACATAATCTTTGGTGATTCTCATGGCATCCGTGATACCGATAAACTTTGGATGTGCACCGTCTTCACATTTAGCGCCATTAGGACAGAAACCAGTAATGTATCTCAAACACATTTGCTTACGAACATGACGTTTTGTACAGCTAGGACCCAATTTACAGAAACCCTTTTCGTAGCTAGGACAAGGCGCCACTTTGCTTAATGGATCAATATGAAGGTATAAACAGTCAGGAGACTGCGTGCAAAAACCGTTTCGAGAGAAAAACAAGCATTCAGGCATTTTACGAAGATTGTATTCGTGAAGAAACTCGCAGCTATCGCCTTTTTTGCAAAGACCACGAAGCCAATGCTTACAAACAATCTTGTTGGAGTATGATGGAAGAACGTGCTTGTCGGGACATTCTTTTCCTCTAGGACATTTGCCACTGGCATAAAAACGGCATATTGGTCGGTTAGGATTCATTCCAAATCGATACTCTTTTCGTAGGTAGGGATCAAAAGTGAATGTAAGATTGCTAGTATTTGGATGGAAAACGCTGTTGGTAGAAACGTTTGGTTTAGGCTGGGCAGCAATAGCATTGGAGTTGGCATTGTTGTTATTATTATTATTGGCATTATTGTTATTGGTATTATTATTATTGCCATACATTGAATTCTGTTGTAAATTAGGATTGAAATTGAAATTGTTGTCTTGTGGAAAGAACGGCGGTATTGGTAAAGATGTTGCAGACATTTTTAATTCTTTTATTGATGGTATCAACAGCTAATTCTAGTTTTTCTTTTTGAGTCAATGGTAAAAGAGTTTGATTAGAAATGGTGATTGAAACAGGTGATGGAGATTTATATTTTTTTTTATCAGCTTCAAAGTTGAAACTTTCCTGTCAAAAATGGCATCACGTGGCGCTGCAAACCCAAAAATGAACCTCATGACAGGGTAACTGCCAGTGTGCATGCAACGCACGTGATCTCTTACAGTTACGTGTCAGTCGATGGAAATTGGTTTGATCCCTTTAAAAGATTGTGAAGACCGTTTATTTGGGGTTTCTGTGTGATTTGCTACAAAACCACCGTTTTTTTCCATATTTTGTTTTAGGACACTATTCGATTGTCAATATATCTTATCAAAAGCTGATACCTTCTTGAGATATCCTTGTTTGCACATATCCGTTTTGCTTGATTGAAGTATGCCTTTAGACCCGTATTCATATGTCGCTCCTTCAAGGGTCAAGGCATTTTTGTGCCCAATGGGCAAGTTGAAAAGATCAACATTTCTAAATTACGCTGACAGACTTAACAATGTTCGTGAAGTTCGTTTGGTAGATGTCACTCCTGATGGCCGTAGCGATAGAGCCTTGTTTAGTCCTCAAGGATTTCCAAACGGCAAAGTTGTTTACGATTTTTCTATTGCTCCTATTGACCATGAGCTTTCATTTTTACACGATTTGGAGCCTTGGAGACGCTCTTTTTGTGTATGTTTATTATTATTTTATTATTATTATATATCCGTTATCACAATACTAACATTTCATATATTGTAGGTTTTTGCATTGACAACCTTTAGCTATCGAATGTCTATGAAAGACTATGAAGAAAAAATTACAGAATTACGAAAAAAATACCCAGATGCTCTTGTTCATAAAATCCTTGTTTTTGGTGTCCCTGCAGTCGATGCCTTACAAGATTCTAAACATGTTATCCCAATTCTTTCATCCCGTCTTTCAACAGTTACCAGTATGGGTACAGTTATGTGTGATATCACCACAGATTTACTTGCCGAGCTTGCCATTTTGGCAATTACCAGAGAAATGGGATCATTCAAATCACCAGGGCTAATGGAATTGGAACATCCTGTATCTGCATTTCAGGGAGATCGCCCTTATAATGGAATTTTTCAATCAAACAGTAACAGCCGAACACACTCTCCATCCAACTCTTTCAGCTCTTCGACATCCAAACTTGCTAGCGGACTCACATCTAAAACTGGTTCATTAAATCTCGGCCTTACTGATCGTGTAAAAGTCAAACAGAATGGACGCAGTAAAAAATACCTGGCTGGTTTGTATCTTATTGCTGGTAGATGGCAAGACGCACTGAAAGCATTCAGTGAAGCGGCAACAAGTTTAAAAAGTGCTCACGACCATTTATGGTTTGCTTCTGCTTTAGAAGGAATTGGTATTTGCTTGTTACTTCTTTCATTTCTTGAAGCTCCTGTATCTATTCCACAAATTGCTTTACAGGCTACTCATCATAGCAGTCACTCTCATAGCCATTCTTTTTCGGATTCAAGCGAATCACTTACTCCAACATCCTCGAGTCAAGTTCCTCTTCCACCTCCTATGTTTGAGTTTCTTCCAGAATTGACTAACGTGATGCTCAAATGCTACGGCAAATCGCAATCAACACCTGAAGAAAGTGTTCCACAAATCGTTTACTGTGAAACCATTTTAAGATTCACTAACTTATTAGCAGTCACGAGATTAAATGGTGGATGGAACCCAGCTTCACTTTCCTCTGTTGTTCGTGGTACATACCTGAGCAAAAACATCACACCAGAAAGTCCCTCAATCACTGCAATCACCAGCTGGTTGAATCGTGCTTACTCAACTGATTTAAAAAACCTTCCAATTGTTGCACAATGCAATATTTACAGTGGAATTGCGTCCATATATTCCAACATTGGACTTCTTAGAAAAAGATCATTTATTGTTCGGGAACTTTTATTGTCTGTTACCCCAAGATTGGCTAAGGCTCGTAAGGTGAATGCAGCAATTCATGGAACACATGCTGAAGGAAACACCATACTTGATAAGCACGTTACTCATATAATTGATGGAGAACGAGAAGGTGGAATTATTGAGCTTTTAGATAGCATCAGCAAAGTGTATGGCGCCGGGGATATTACATCTATTGGTTATGGATGGATTCAATTGCGCGTATACTTTTTAAAAACCTGTTTGGCAATTTGCGAAACAATTCCTGACTTTAATGGTATTGTTCATTTTGCTGGTCTCTTGTTGTCTACATGTGCCGATATTCTTGATGAAAAAGAACAAATTCATACTTTTAATGCCATTGTCAAGGCTGTGGATGCTGCACGACGGCTAGGTCAAGGCAATGTGCTTAGCAGCTTTTGGGATCCTAACCTTGTTCGTGACATTAAATTTGTTTCTACCACCTCTTCTATCTTACCCCAATCTCGTTCAAAGCCCAATACAGCATCGAATGACGACGGTGTTTTCCTTCACAACCCTTTTGCTTCAAAACGCGGAAATGAAGCAGATACCAGTCAAGATCGAATTTTGGTTCAAAATGAGCGTGCCGATTTTCTTATCAAATTACAGAACCCATTTGCATTTGATTTGCAAATTCACGAAATCAGTTTGATGACCAAAAATGTTGATGTCAACGCTACAGCTGCAAATATCTATATTTCCCCCTTCTCAACCCAGGATATCAATATTGCGGTTACCCCCACAAGTACTGGTAATTTACAGATCACTGGCGCAAATGTTCAAGTTGTTGGATGCAATAAGAGTGAATTCTTTTTGACTGAAAAAGCACCATTTTCTGAAGAATTTTTTGGTGTTGGTGAAGAAAAGGTTAAAAAAATTGGAAGTTCGAGTGGTGTTGGACATGGTCGAGCAGAATTTATGCAATTGATGAAATATCGAACTGTTGATATTGATGTTATTGCTGCCCAGCCTGTCATGGTTTTAAAAAACATTAGTATTAACCAAGGATGGATGATGTTGTCAGAAGGCGAACGTCAAGTTATTACAGTTACTTTGGCAAACATTTCAGATTTAGATGCAAACTACGTGTCTTTGAAATTTTTTGATTCAACCACTCAGCCATTGCAAATTGCTCTCAACAACAAGGATTTGGCTCAAAACGAGGTTTATGAAATTGAATACTTTTTATATAACCGAAAAGCTTTACAATGGATCAAAGGTGACAAGCCAGTTTTGAATCAAAACGGTCACCAGTCGCTTGTCGGACCTGTTGTTAAACAAACGGAACCAGTTTCTGTGGCTAATCATAAAGCTATGGTTTTTAACATTTTGGTTCTTGGTAAACGAGGTTTGACTGATGGTTCAATCCAAGTTGAGTATGCTAACCAAAAGCACCCTTCAAACGAAGAATCATCTAATGATACTCCCTTCTGGCACAGAACTTTATCGATTCCTCTTAATATCACTGTCAACTCGAGTATAGAGCTTGGCGGTTGTGATATGATGGGCTTACAAGGAAACCAAGTTTTCATTGATGATCCAAATATTGCAACATCACACTTGTCCAAATACTTGAATCTTTTGAAAGAAGAAAAACAAAATTTGTCTGATTATTGTCTTTTGGTTGTCGATTTGCGAAACGCATTAAACCAATCAGTGGAAGTTAATTTGTGGAGTACTCCCAAAAACAGCTATACATCTGACAATTTTGAAAACTTTGACAAGGAAGAAGCTGAAACCGAACAGCATGTCAAAGATCGCTTTACTGTACAGGAAGTCATTCACAGTGGCAAAACAAAACGTATTTTGGTTCCTATTAAACGAATTCATTTCACTGAAGAAGAGCTTGCTCGACCAGTTCCCAGTTTGAGTAACCGTCAGTTTGTGGTTTCTGCCAACATTTCACCCGAAAAAGCGCGCGCTACTCGCGAAAACTTTTGGTACCGTCAAGCGTTATTGTCGATGCTTGGAGGTACATGGAAAGTTGTAGAGCATGAGGGTATTCCTCGATCAGGTATTTTAGAATTACGAGGAATCAGACTCACGCAAAAAATGATAAACATTCTACAAGTGGAACCAGTTTATATTTCTATGCATGTTGAAACTGATGGTAATGCAGATTGTGGAAAGTTGCTTGAAAGCAAGCCTGATAGCATTTTGCAGGCTATGAATACAGACTATGAGGATGACGAGAAGACGCCAAACTCGGACTATGCTGTCAAAGCAGAAGAGGATTATTTATCATTGTATACCCGCATTTGCAACAAAACTGTACGACATATATCTGGATACTTGCGTATCATACCTTCTCAGAGGTACGGTGATATGCATTCCTCGACCAGCACAGGAAACGTTAACAGCAACATTGTCGATAGATGGGCCAATATGGATAGCAAGGTGCTGTTTAACGGAAATTTGCAACAATCTGTTTTGAACATTCCGCCTGGTGGAGAGGCTCGCGTCAGTTTGGGTATGTTGTTTTTGTACAGAGGCGAATACGAATTCACGGCGTTATTTGATGAGTTTATGACATGGGATGGTGAAGGAAAGAAAAATAATGAAGCAAGTGGTGTTGGATCTAGACAACATGGTCAAAGAGATCCAATTTATATCAAGGCACTATAAAAATATGGAGGAAGTAATAATTGTTTATTATCTAGATTTTTGTTTATTTATATTTTGTTTTCTTTTTCTATAACATTGGTTTATAATTTAGAATAATTTTTTTTATATTTTTGGGGTTATTTAACTTAGTTGAAAGGTAATTGAAAAATCAAGCTATTTTTGTTAATAGTTTATGAAAATAAATTAAAATTAATATGGAAATACATAGTAATAAGTAGACATGTACAAGTATTTAGCAAGTCTTTTGTCCTCCAACAAAAGAAGTCTAGTTTTCAACTGATTAACTACTAAACGCATTTGAGCATCAACAAAAAAGTCAACCAGCTCGTCAATCAAACTAGGTCCAGCTTCAGGAATAGGAGTACGATACGGATCATCTTCAGGGTAGTAGCACTCAGGTTCATTAGTATTGGAATACTCATGGTTTGAATCATTGTAGGGATCATATGAATCGTCATCATCATAATAATCTTCAGTTTTGTGTGATCCATAAAAAGAGTTTTCAAGATTCAAAAAGCTCCACTGAGCACCAACAGTCATATTATAATCTTTTCCCAAAACGTTGTGCTTGACGTAGCTGAAAAGGTTGTTTAAAACGTTTTTTGTTTGGTTTTTTTTGAAAACTTTTTTCTTAAGAATTGAAACGTAGTCGCGTGGGTTTTTGGGAAGATTATGGAGTTTGAGTGACTCAAAATTTTGAGATGCAAGCTTCAAGAATGGAACAAAAGCAGATAATCTTTTAGCAAGCAACTTGTGACGCTTAGAACTAGACTGAGAATAAATAGAATAACTATAATCATATTCGTATCTATTCTTGTTGCTTTGGTCCTTTTCTTTGTCGTAACTTTCGGGACGCTCGGGAATAGTAAGATATTCATACATTGGACCAGTTTCCCATTCATCAAAAAATGAACGAGGAGGAGTATAATCTTCATTGATATCCATGTTTTCGGCCCATTCGTCGGTATCAACGGGGTATCCTTCAGAAAAGTAATCAGGAGTATATGCAATTGGCAAAAAAATATTGTACTTTTTCTCATTGGGCATGATTGATGCAAATCCCATGTATGGTTCATCACTAATCAATGGGCCAACAGGAATAGCTTGTTCATTTTCCAAAATAGGAAGATCAAAAAGTGTTTTGTCAGTTTTTTTGGAGTCGCTAACCTTTTCAATATACTTGAACAATCCACCATAGAAACGCTCAGGTCTGTGCCAGCTAACTCTAGAAAGTTTTTCACGAGCAAAAGAGTGATAGGTTCTGGCAGGAACAAAGCAGCCACTGACAATAGGAGAATGCTCTTCTTCCAAATCCTGGCCAGTCAAATCGAAACAGTACTTTTCACCCCAGAGAATATCAGTGCGGCCAATAGAGTGTTGTCTAGAAGCTCTTGCAATTTCTTTTCCTTGATAACAGTAGACCAAATGAGAAGTCTTTTTACGCAAAAGAAAATGTTTGAGGGAAGTAGTAGTGGCAAAACGGAAACCAGTGTATGGCATGTATTTAGAAGAATATGTATCACAAACTGCGTCATAAGGACGTTCGTTTTCAATATCATTTTCGTAAGCAGTAACATCGGTTGAATCATGTTCTTCACGGAAAACCAAAGAATCTTTCAAGGACAAATCATTGTTTTCGTACAACTTTGTATCATGATTGCCAGAAGCCACCTTTTTTGCAGCTTTCCAAAAATGCTTGAAATCAGATTTTGAAATAACTTCACTCTCAAGATGCATAATTTGTTGTTTAAACTTTGAGATGAAATTCTTGTCCTTTGCAGCAGCCTTTTTCAGTGACTTGGAAAGGTTTTGGAAACTGTTGGATCCAAAAAAGTCTGTAATGGACTGAGAGCTGAGTTCAATTTCAGATTGGCTAAAGACATCGTTATCGTCAGTCTTGTAAGTGACAGATTGGACAAAGGTAGAGTTGGTAGTGTTGGTTGCAGTGATAACTGTAAGAGTCGCATAACAAATGCAAATGATACTGAAAATTTTCATTATTATTATTTTTGTTAATTTGTGGATTTGATTGATTTGTATTTGTATTTGATTGTATTGATAGAGATAAAAAAAGAGAGACGATCAAGGAAATAATGATGGTTTATATGGTTTTTTTGAAAGCCATTTTGCCATCAGGATTAAGGTATACACGTTGAAAGTGATCAAAGTTTTTAGACTAAATGTAGACTAGTCTTTGGAAAAAAAGTATTATTTTTCAATGCTAATGCTGAAAGTCAGTTTCTTAGGAAAACGGTGTTTTTTTCATAGTGGCATACGGCTGAAAACTAGCTGGTTATTATTAAAAGAGCCAAATACTTAGTGACACTAATTTAATAGTCATAAAGGTAATCAAATAATTGATGAAATCGTCCTTTTGGGTTTTGTACTAGCCAATACTTAGATAATTATAGAGCATTTCACTGAATTAATTTCTGACTATCAAGCTGCTAGATTATTTAAGTATACTAAATACTTATCAAAACAAACTTGAAAGACTAGTGCCAACAAAAAAATGTTTTTTCTTTCAGTCAAAATAAGTTGACTATTTTTGTGAGATGTAATAGAAAAAAATGATTTTATTAATGGCCTGTTATTATCAATATATTGTTGATTAAGATGTGAAAATTCTATAAACACTGAATTGAGTTTAGTTGATAAAATATTATTTGTATCAACATTGAGGCATCTTTCCTTGGATTCACCAGGTGTTGAGAAAAACAAAATTTTCTGTTTCCAAATGATATTGACTGTTCCCTCTTTCAATTAATTGCTTACAGTTATTTACAATTATTATATTTCAACATAAAATAGAAACAAAACAATTGCTCAGTTATAACCAGTCGTAATATTTTTTACAATCAATCAGCTATGCGAATTGTATATTGAATAGTCAATTTTGGACAGGATATCATTTCACACATCATAGTTAATATATGTAAATAACACAAACGATTGAAATTGATCTAATCCATACTACCAACTCATAGCTTACAACCTGGCTTATCACAAATCAAGTCCAAATATAAATGACTACAACATTAACATTTATTTATAATCAAGTATATTTGTTTTTTCTTCTCTTTTATATGCGTATTTATTTGAATTTTTTTTATTTGATAATGGTCATTTTCCTCAATTCTTAAACTGCACAAGTCATTAGCTCCACCAATATGTTTAGACCAAAAATCGTAAAAGAAAAAAGAAAAGAAGAAAAAAAAGTCGATAAAAAGAATAGTGTAGAGTATGGATTTAAAAACGAGGTATCAACATATCTTCAATCGGTATATAATTAAATCAAAGAAGAAGGAAAGTCTTTACCAGCCTTTTTCAAACCAGCAAGACGGTCATATTCACCTGAAAGTATTCTTTCAACAATAAGTTCATCTCTTTTCTTAAGTTCTTCAGGAGAAATGTTACTGTCCTTGGCCAAATCTAATCGTTCATCTTGATATTTCTCCTGAGCACGGAGTCTAAGTTCTTCAAGAGCCCATTCACTGATATCCTCCTTGTCAAGAAACAAAGCAAAGTAAAGACAAACCAACAAACCGGGAATGAATCCGTAATGAATAATTGGCTCCCAGCCTTCCTTCTCCTTCTCTCTAATGATGCTCCAGTTGGTCTCGCCAGTAACTGGATCCTCAACAGGAATCTTGTCGAGAATTCTTCTTCCGTTAGAAATGTATTCGCGAAGATCGGCTTGGTTGTCGGTGTACAAGCGGATCTGTTCAGGGCTTAACCTCAGCATGTCGATAAGAGCAAGTCGTCGCTCGTTGCCAAGAACAGAAAGAGAGGCAACTTCTTTAAGTTCGGCGTCATTGGGGTTGCGAGCAGTGCCGTCTGGGTTTTGAAAGATTTTACCGGCGCCAGGCAAAGAGTCCAACTTTTTTCTAATGTCCAATTCGAGATCTTCGCTGAACTTGATGAAACCTGGACTGGCATGGAACTGATTCTGATAGGCGCGAGTGGAGATGCATCGGAAAACAGACTGGTTGAAAGAAGTAACGGGAATATACTGACGGGCAGCAACGTTACGGAGTGCTCTGAGAGAAAACATTGTTGGTGGTTCAAAGGAAGGTTGTGACAAAAGGTGGTGAAGATATTGGTGGCTGTTGGAGTAAGGCTGACGAGTCATTGGCCAATCATGGCCATACCATTAATTTTTGGTTTTGTAACACTGGCCTTGATGTTTTTGGCATTTATGACACATGTTGTCATTGATTAGTAAATTGTAACTACGACAAATATTATGTAATGACTTGTCATGATGACATATAATTACTAATAAATGATTGATAATATAGTATCACATACATATCTGTCAATTAATTAGTGTGACTACTCTTCCCAAAACAGTAGTTTGCGTATATAACAGTCTAGAATGCGTATACCTCAGCACTAATTAACAATGACTCTCTTTCTAAAACAAAGGTGGAAAAAAACATGAATAATAGCCGTATATCACGAGACTAGTCAACTGTGTGTATGTGCAATGTGTAGTGAAAATTTTGTTGGCTTACTGCCCTCTTTTCTGGCCTTTTCTTTTATTTTTTTTTTCACTCTGTGACTACGACAGCATCGACAGCTTCAGCAGTATCCTAAAAAAACACACCAATCAGCAACAATGAAGTACATCCAGACCGATCAAGTTCTTGCCGTCCCTGAGGGCGTCACTGTTGACATCAAGTCCCGTATTGTTACCGTCACTGGTCCCAAGGGTACTTTGACCAAGAACCTTAGACACATTGATGTTGCTTTCTCCCAGCCCTCTGAGTCTGAGATTAAGATTACTGTTCACCACGGTGACAGAAAGCACGTTGCTGCTCTTAGAACTGTCAAGTCCATCATTGCTAACCTTATCACTGGTGTCACCAAGGGTTACCTTTACAAGATGAGATACGTCTATGCCCATTTCCCCATCAACGTTAACCTTATCAATGACGGTAAGACCGTTGAGATTAGAAATTTCTTGGGTGAGAAGCGTGTCCGCACTGTCGATGTCCTTGAAGGTGTCAAGGTTGAGATCTCTTCTGCTCAAAAGGACGAGCTCATTCTTTCTGGTATCTCTGTTGAGAATGTTTCCCAATCTGCTGCTGACATTCAGCAAATTACCCGTGTCCGTAACAAGGATATCCGTAAGTTCTTGGACGGTATCTACGTTTCTGAGAAGGGTACCATTGAACAGGACGAGTAAAGAGATAAATCGTTTTGTGTTTTTATGATAAAAAAATTTTTATGATGATATACCCTTAATTTCACCCTAAAAAGTCTGTATAATTTTTTGATATGTTTGTAATGACCCCCCCTTTTCAGTTAGAAAAGAACTTTTATGAATTTCGCTCGACTTGTAACCGAGCTTGTTGTGTATTTCCATTGACGGCGTTAAGTGCTTCGCCCGCTTCCAGTTTTTTTTTCGTGATTCACGTTCCAAGCAAAGTGTTTGGTTTTAGTTGATTCAAGCTTTTTTTCTAAAACGTAAAAATAAACAAAAGATGAATGTAGTACATTTTGTTATTAAAGTAGAAGTGATAAACATTAAAAACTAATCACAAAATAAATAAAAAATGAAATCAAGTGTTAATAAGTTCTTCTGTTTGACTTTTTTGGTGGTGGATTATTAATGAAAAAGTCTTCTGGCGTGAAAAACTTTAGCTTCAACGCTTTGGCCATTTCTCTATCAGAGTCTGAAAAGTCATTTTTTCTGCCCGCAGCGTCACCAACGTAAAACGATTTATCGTGATCGACCTCACATCCAAGCTTTTTGACGTCTTCCAACAGCTCAAACCACATTCCGGTTGCAGGCTTTCGAAACGGATCAGGCTTTTTAGGAGGCGGTGGAGCACCTGGAATTTTTTTAACAGAAAGTGGTCGAGTGGCCGCGTACATCCAAAACGGAATTTGGCACACAGATGCAATTTGCTCAAGTCTTTCGCGAAAATGACCATACCTTTTGGCATCGTTTTTGATCACAACACCGCCTTGATTAGACAAGATGGCAATCATGTATGGAACTTGGTCTTGATTGCGTTCACTGAGAAACTGTTTCAGCGGGGGAGATACAGAACTGCTGGTGATAAGATCTGGCTGCGGCTTACCATATTGATGCTCAACAAACACTTTTAAATTGGATTCAACAGAATCATTAAACCATTCCCAGTCAGAACCGTCTTTTGGAAAAGGCGTTAATGATTTGGTGCGAACTATTGTAGAATCTAAATCAAAAGCAGCAATTGCGATTTTCTTGGTACCTGGCCGGATTTTTGGTTCTGGGTTGGTTGTAGTCAAAACAAGCAAAGTGCTGTGTCTTTGCTGCCATTTTAATGATGGTGTTGTAAATGAAATTCCAGTACTTGTAGCAGAAGAAGGGTCTGATGGTGCGATAGGACCCATTACTTTGACAGCAGTGGCTAGTGCTGCTTGTTTCTTTGATTTTTGGGAATTTTGGTTATTGCTAATAGTCTTTTCAAATCTTGACCGTTTAGGTCTATGCTCAGTAGACGCCATGGTATTGCTGTTTTTATTTGAATGTTTCAAACCCTGTCCAGTGGTTATTGACGTGACACTGTTTTGCACAGAATTCAAAGCATGAGAATCAAACGACGATGATGTCGTAGGTTGTGAGAGTAAAGAATGGCTTGTAGAAATGACAGAACCATTAGCTTTTCGCTTTATGGATTTTACAGGCTGAAAATATCGAACAATCGAGCCTTCTCGCAAAGGTTTGGCATGCCTCAATCTATCTGCTTGTACTGCAATGTTTGTGGGGATCATAGAAGTTGGTGATGATGGTGCTTCTAACTGTGTAGAAGAAAAGTTTAGTCGCTTTTTACCAGATTTCTTAATCATTGCTGCGGTTGTAGCTATTTTTTCAGAAATCAATGCTTGATTATCAAAATAGCAGTGAGAAATTATAAACGTCAAGGCAATATTTTTTTTTTTTCCTAGACAAAACGAATGTCAAAATCTTGAGAAAAGCTCGTCACTAGGTAAAACTTAAAACTGATTACAAAAGCTTATGTAATTATTATGTAATATAAACTCACATGATCAAGTTGTCCTGTTTGGGATTTTTCGCTGTCCTCATCAAATCTCTTTCTGTGACATTTCGTCTTTTTCTCTTAAACTTGAATCTCAAAGAAAAAAAAAAATTATTCTCATTATTCTTTGTCTTTATTGAAAATTTGTCATGAAGTTAAGTTCATCAATTGCTGTAATTCCCATTGTGTTGTCTGGATTGACTTCTGTTTATGGTGAATCCACTTCAACTCAAACTGTGGTTGTTGAAGTCGACCATGTTGAAAAAGTTGTCGTTTCTGGCCAAGATGTTCCTGTTTCAGATAGTGATTCGGATTATGAAGCTTCTGATGATGAAAGTAATCGCTTATATGATGCTGTCAGCGGTTTAATTTATGACAATGGCGTTTTCAATCTAGAAGCCATTGAAGCTGAGCTTGAGTCTTGCAAAGTTGTTCAAGATCTTGATGCCTATATTCATTATGAACACGATAAGGAAGATCCTTCTTTTATTCAAAAAGTATTTACTAGCCTTTTCCCTTTTGGTCCTGGATTGAATGCGATTTTGGCTACATCTTATATTTCAGGCCCTCCTAACTTTCTCCTTGCTTTGATTCCACCCAATATCAATCCATCTAGATTGACCACTTTTGTTTCTTTCGCTGTCGGTGGTTTGCTCGGTGACGTCTTTTTGCATCTTCTTCCTCAAACATTTGTTGGTGAAGGTCATGGACACGGTGCCAAATTCGTTTTGGTTGACGAACACCGTAACACTATTTTGGGCTTGGCCATGTTTTTTGGCTTCCTTGCTTTTATCTCTTTGGAAAAGGCTATGAGAATCATGGGTGCTGGACACGATCATGATCATAGTCATAATGTCACAGTTACTAGAAATACCCATGTCGAACTTCATGACCATGATGAGGTTGAAGAAGATGACGACGATGACGTTGAAGAAGATGACGACGATGACGTTGAAACTGAAACAATCGGAGCTGAAAAAGCTACTGGGGCCGAAATCTCCAAGACAGAATCTGGCTTGAAAAAGCGCAAGATTGAAGCTGATGTTTCTGATAGTTATACCATTACTGAAAAGGATGAACCTAGGGCTGCTATTAAACTTTCTGCTTACTTGAATCTTATTGCTGATTTCACTCACAACATCACTGATGGTCTTGCTATTTCTGCGTCATTTTACATTAGCAAAAACGTTGGTGCTACTACCTGTCTTGCTGTTTTTTTCCATGAAATTCCCCACGAAGTTGGTGACTTTGCTTTGTTGATCCAAGGCGGTTTTACTAAACGTCAGGCCATGTATGCCCAGTTTGTTACTGCAATTGGAGCTTATCTTGGAACCTTTATTGGAATTGCCATCAACTACTTTGCTACATCTTCTTCAACTATCGACGGTGCTTTTGAAGCTGGAAAGGCCACTGGTATCTTTGGAACTAATGTCCAAATGGCTGACTTGACTTTGCCATTTACTGCCGGTGGTTTCTTGTACATTGCTACTGTTGGTGTCATTCCTGAAATCATTGAAGCTGACGAAGATCTTCCCAAGTTCCAACAACTCAAAAAGAGTCTTGTTAATTTGGTTGCCATGTTTGTTGGT
>JAJLVH010000779.1:0-16206 GCA_030570155.1 Magnusiomyces magnusii
TGGGCAACACAAGAGTAGGTTGTACCAAGATCAATACCGACGGCTTTGCTCATTTTGAAATAGATATATGTGATAAATAAGAAAGTATAAATAAAATTCGAATATAATTCGATGATGGGAAAGAAGAAAAGAAAAGTTGAGTAGGACGGGGAATTGGACTATATTTATACGGAGAAGACGGATATTCCATCGAGTTCTACGGCATTCTTGGTGGCACTTCGTCAACAAAGCGCTGGAAAACAGTGGAAGGTTTTGGAAGGTTGGGGATCTGTGACAAAACGAGCGCGTGGGACAGGCTGTGTCACAGACTGTGCAATTGCACGCAATGCTATTCTTCGTAATGACGAAACCACTTCAAACCTTTCTAAATTGGCTGTTCTTAAACTTAATGGTGGTCTCGGTACCTCTATGGGTTGTGTCGGTCCTAAGTCTATTATTGAAGTCCGTGAAGGCAAGTCCTTTTTAGACCTTTCTGTTCGTCAAATCGAACACCTTAACCGTCAATACAATGTCAATGTTCCTTTTATTCTCATGGACTCTTTCAACACTGATGAAGACACTCAAACCATTATCAAAAAGTACCAGTCCCACAATGTTACCATCAAGACCTTTAATCAATCCCGTTTCCCCCGTGTGTTCAAGGATTCTCTTCTCCCTGTTCCCAAGAGCTACGATGATTCCATTGACTGCTGGTACCCCCCTGGCCACGGTGACTTGTTTGAGTCCATCACCAACTCTGGTGTTTTGGATGAGCTTCTTGCTCAAGGTAAGGAATACCTTTTCGTTTCCAACGTTGACAACTTGGGTGCTGTTGTCGATCTTCACATTTTGGAGCACATGATTCAAACCGAATCTGAATACATTATGGAATTGACTGACAAGACCCGTGCCGATGTTAAGGGTGGTACCATTATTGATTATGATGGATCTGTCCGTCTTTTGGAAATTGCTCAAGTTCCCAAGGAGCACGTTGAGGAATTCAAATCCATCAAGAAGTTTAAGTACTTTAACACTAACAACTTGTGGATCAACCTCAAGGCTATCAAGCGTGTGGTTGAAGATAATGAGCTCAGCATGGAAATTATTCCCAACGACAAGTCTATCCGTGTAAAGGGTAACGATGTCGGTGTTCTCCAGCTCGAAACTGCCGTTGGTGCTGCTATTCGTCATTTCAAGAACTGTCATGGTGTCAATGTTCCTCGTCGCCGTTTCTTGCCAGTCAAGACATCATCAGATTTGATGCTTGTCAAGTCTGATCTGTACTCTATGAACAGGGGTCAACTTGAGCTTAGTCCTTTACGATTTGGTGGTGCACCACTTATCAAGCTCGGCAACCATTTCAAGAAGGTTAGCGATTTCCAGAAGCACATTCCATACATTCCCAAGATTGTCGAACTTGATCATTTGACTATTACTGGCAATGTTACACTTGGAAAGAATGTGACACTTAAGGGCACTGTTATTATTGTTTGTGAAGAAGGCAAGAAGATTGAGATTCCCAACGGAAGTGAACTTGAGAATGTTGTCATTACTGGCAGTTTGTCGATTCTCGAGCATTAAAGGATTAAGTGACGAACCAGAAGAAGAAGAAGAAGACACCCAGACGACTCGTTTACAGATTGTGATTTTAAAAAATGAAAATTTAATTAACAAATTGAAGAACGTGAAAATTGTAAACTTTGTGTAACATGTTTTTGTTACACAGTGTGTCGTGAGATCACATGACAACCACAGCCCCATTTATTTATTTTTTCTCCTTTCCAGTTATCTTTTAATGACTCGTAGTTGAGTTTTTACCATTTCTTTATATTCTTTTTGCCACTTGATTTGACCTGACAGGAAAGAACAAGAACAGCTAAGAACCAACAAAAACAACAAAACAACAGTCTACAATGTTCAAAGGTCTTCGACAAGTCTCGAATTTCATTCACGGAGAAGCTCAACCTCCTGCTGCTGCCAGTGGTTCAAGTGCAGCTGAAGGTAGTTCTAATACTAATATTGATGGTATGTTTCTTTTTTTTATTATTGCTTGATGATGTAAAAGTTTGACGAGAGAATCTACGTTTCTAAAGAATGGTCAGTTGATAGCCAAAAAAAATCAATTAATTAAGTAACTAATTAATCACCATAACCGTTTTTTTTTGTTTTTTTTATTTTTTTATTTTTTTTTTCAATTCAATTAATAAAATAAAGATAAAATAAAATAAAAATACAAATAAAGAGTCTCTTTTGGCCCCTTTTATTCAAAAAGTAATTGAAAATGGGGTTCAATTATGGATTTAAACGAGTCATTTTTATTTACTTGATCTTTATTTTATTTGTTGAATTGAAAATCAAAAAATAATCATAAACACATTATTGTTATCATTATTTTAGACGTTGACGAGCTTGATGATCAAGGTCAAAACATTTTGATGGGAATCATTTCCCAGCTCGGACTCGGATCGGATCTATCACGTATCACTTTACCCACGTTTATTTTAGAACGTAAATCAATGTTGGAACGTATCACCAACCAGATGCAACATCCCGACCTTTTGTTGGAAGCCCACGCCACTACCGATCCCGAACAGCGTTTTATCCAAGTTGTCAAGTGGAGTTTGTCCGGTTGGCACATTACTCCCAAAGCCGTTAAAAAACCTTTAAACCCTGTTCTTGGTGAATACTTTTCTTCATACTGGGACCTACCCAACGGTACTAAAGCCTTTTATATTGCCGAGCAGACGTCACATCATCCCCCCAAATCTTCATACTTTTACATGTCTCCTGAAAATGGTATTCGAATCGACGGAACTCTTGAGCCCCACTCAAAGTTTCTTGGAAACTCTGCGGCTTCAATGATGGAAGGAGTGGGTCTGCTTCAGTTTACTGATATACTTGATAAGGACGGTGAGCCTGAAACTTATGATATCACACAGCCCAACATGTATGCTCGCGGAATTTTAATTGGTAAATTGAAGTACGAATTGGGCGACCACTCTATTATCGAGTGTCCGGCCTTGGATTTGATTGCTGATATCGAGTTCAAAACTAAGGGCTTTATTTCTGGTACATACAATGCTATCCAAGGTGAAATCAAGCAGCTTTCTACTGGTACACCACTTTATGAAATCACTGGCAAATGGAACGAGGTCATGGAAATTCGTGACTTGCGTACTAAAGAAAAGTCTGTTTTATTTGATACCAAACTTGCACGACCAATGCCTCCCAAGACCAGACCTATTGAAGAACAAGGTCAATTAGAATCCCAACAATTATGGCATAAAGTCATTTTGGCTTTAGGCAAGCGTGACCATGAAGCAGCCACTGCCGAAAAATCAATCATTGAAGACCGTCAAAGAGTGGAAGCTCGCACAAGGGCTGAAGAAGGAATCGAGTTCCATCCTAAATTGTTTAAACCTGTCGATTCTCCTATCCAATACCAAATTTACAAAGATATCAACGGGAAAACGCCACAAGACCAAATTAAACAAATTTTGTCCATCATGCCGATTTTACCTGGTCAAAAGTTTGAAAAGAACTTTGAACTTGCTGCATACTCGAAACATATTAATGAAAATGGACAGGCCGAAGAGAAGGATGAAAAGGAAAGTGAAAAAGAGGAAAGCCCTTTAAACAAGACTGAGGATTTGAAACAAGCTCTTCCAAAAACCGCAGCTTGATTAGTTTTGTGTTGATTTATGTTACGTTTATGTTGATTTTATACATGTTTAATAAAAAGAAGATAGAGTGAAAAAAAAAAAAAAAAAATTGAATTGGTTTAGTTAGGTGTTTAACTGATTTAATTAATCAACGAACTGGGCTTTTTGACCTGTCGCCACGTCGGAAAGCGTTGGATTTGGAGTCTCTTCTTCTTGCACGGCCATCTGATTCAGTGTCTTCCATTTCAACTTCGCGCACATCAGAATCTTTTGATCCATTACCGGCGCTGTTACCAACCCCGTCGCTAGATTTGTTGGAACCTGACGGACGCGCAGGTAATTGTGAAACGGAATCGTTGATAATGTTCTTGTCATCGTATCTTTTTAAAGTTCTTCCGTTTGCGTCATCTTGCCGAGGTTGGTTTCTGGTCTCTTGTGGTTCGGATCTTGGGTTATATGTCCGTTGTCTGTTTTGATATCTTGATGTGTTATCGTTTCTCCTATCATCTCTTTCATCTCTTCTAGTATCTCTTCTATCGTTCCCTCTATCATTTCCCAATTTCTCTTCTTCTTCTTCTTCTTCTTCTTCTTCTTCTTGTTCTTGTTCTTGTTCTTCTTGTTCTCGTCTTTTAGATTCCGCTTTTTCGATTTCCAACGTTTCTTTGGAAGGCTCAACAACTGCGAAATCAACGCTCACGAGTTTTCCCAACAATTCATGTCCATCGCCTTCCAAAACCGCAGTCTGGGCTTCGTCAATGCTTCCGTATTCAACAAACGCGTATCCTTTGACGTAACCCGTGCGTCGGTCCAGATTCAAGTGTATGTTTTGTACGGTTCCAAAGTCGCTGAAAAAGTCAAGCAAATCTTCTTCGGTGGCTTCTTCATGAATGTTGGATGCGATCAAAAGCCAGCCTTCGATACTTTTGATAGCACAAGCCCCTGAACTAACATCGTCATCATCATCATTTTTTTCTGTTTCATTGTTGCCGGTATTTGCATTTGTGTTGGTATTTCCAGTATTGGTTGTTGCGTTACTTTCAATTTCTCCATTATGTTCTGTTCCTTGTTCCATTCCATTGTCACTTGGTATCTTTTCTTCTTCGCCATCATTGGGTTTGAATGTAAATGTATTGGGATTTGAATTGTTGACGATGGTATTATTAACGTTGTGGTTGACTTCTGATGAATTTTCAACAGTATCTATATCCATTCGATCATCTGCCATTTTGAATTGATGATATATTTTGTCTTTTAATAATTGGTATTCAAGAAAAGATTATTTTTGACTTATTTCAGTTGTCAACTTTTAAATTGCTGATTGAAAAAATTAAAAATTAAAGCCTTTGGTCAAAATAATTTCATTGTTGAAAAAAAAAAAAAAAAAAAATAGGCGTTCATGTGAATGTCACTTGACACAGTTCAAGTATTTCTCTTTTTTTCATTTTTGGTGATTTACATTTGTTCACCAATATTCATTTTTATAAAAATATAATCAAACTAATATTTACAATATCTAAAAACAACATTTATACAAGAATTCAAACTAATAATAACAAAAAGTTTTTTTTAACCGACCCATTTACGAGCATTTCTAAACATTCGTAACCAAGGACCTTCAGTAATGACACCTTTTTCAGGGTACCAAGAATTACTTTCCAATACAGTCACACGTTCAGGATGAGGCATCATAGCCAAAACTCTGCCATTCAAGGTTCTGATACCTGTAATGCCATCTGGGGAGCCGTTAGGATTGTATGGGTACCGTTCAGTGGTTTTACCATAGTTGTCAACGTATCTGACAACAGTCAAGTTATCTTTAGCAAACTGTTTAGCCTTTTCAGGGTTGGTGAATGAAGCACGGCCTTCACCATGTGCGACAACGGCAGGGAAACGAGATCCACGCATTCCAGTAAGGAAAATTGATGATTGATCGCCTTGTGAACCACTAGCATCATCAACAATTTCAATCATGACAGATCGAGCTTCGTATTGTTCACTAGCGTTGCGCTCAAAAGTGGGCCAGTTCTCGGCACCTGGAATCAAGCTAGCAACTCTGGAAAGGAACTGACAACCGTTACAAACGCCCAACGCAAAAGTATCAGTTCGTTCGTTGAAAAACTTGTAAAACATGTCTCGAAGATCCTTTTTGTACAAAACACTCTTGGCCCAACCTGCACCGGCACCCAAAACGTCACCGTAGGAGAAACCACCACAAGCAGCAAAACCGACAAAGTCAGCCAAATCGAATCTGCCAGCTGCAAGGTCTGACATGTGAACGTCGACAGGTGTGAAACCGGCAAGCATCATGGCATATGCCATTTCATTGTGACCATTGACACCTTGCTCACGAAGAATAGCAACACGAGGCTTTTGAGAAATCAAATTGGCAACAATGTTGTCGGAAGGATCAAAAGTAAGTTTGTACGAAAGACCAGGATCAGAGTTGTCAACAATGTTGGCAAACTCTTGGTCAGCAGATTTTGGGTTGTCACGAAGACGCTGCATCTTATGAGAAGTGCTGGACCAAACTTGTTGAAGAGCAGCACGAGTGTTGGAGTACACACGGGAACCGTTGAAATCAATATTGATGTATTGATCCTTTTGAGAAGCATTGACTTCACCAACAACAGAGATGGCAGCGGCAGGAACACCTTCTTTGGTCAAAATATTAGAAAATTGATCAATGTCAGACACTTGGAAAACAGCACCAAGTTCTTCGCTAAACAAAACAGAAATAGGATCGTTGGTTTGAGATTCAAGGGAAATTTCAAGACCAACACGACCAGCAAAAGCCATTTCTAAAAGAGTAGTAATCAAACCACCATCACTGCGGTCATGGTAAGCTTGGACAATGTCAAGCTGGTGGATCTTTTCAAGAGCCTTAAGGAAGCTCTTAAGAACACTGTTGTTATCAACATTAGGAGCTTCGTCGCCAACTTGGTTAAAGACTTGAGCAATAGCGGAACCACCCAATCTGTTCTTACCAAGACCAAGGTCAACAAGAACAAGTTTAGATTCGTGGACACGTTGGATCTGAGGAGTCCAAGTGCGTCTGACATCGGATACGGGACCAAATGCAGTAATGTTACAGGCCAAAGGAGAAACAACTTCACGGCCATTCCATTTCATTTTCATAGACATGGAGTCTTTACCCACAGGAATGGAAACTCCGAGATCAGGACAGAGGTCCAAACCAATGGCTTGGACAGCTTCGTAAAGAGCAGCACCTTCACCGTCATGGGAAGCAGCAGACATCCAGTTGGCAGAGAGTCTAACACGTTGAAGTTCTTGAACATCAGCAGCATACAAATTGAGAAGAGACTCAGCGACAGCCATTTTAGCAGAAGCAGCAGCGTTGATGAGAGCCAAAGTAGGTTTTTCACCCATGGCAAAAGATTCACCGTGTACAACGCCGTAAGAAGAGAAAGTAACAGCAGTGTCGGCAACAGGTGTTTGCCAAGGACCAACCATTTGATCACGGGCAATAAGGCCAGTAACAGATCTGTCACCAATAGTGATGAGGAAAGACTTTGAACCGACAGAAGGAAGCTTTAAGACGCGGTCCAAGGCAGTAGAAAATGCATCAACCTGGGAAACGCCATAAGAAGCAAGAGAACTGTCGAATGGAGCAAGTCTAAGAGGTTTGGTAGTAGCATCACGAACCATTTTGGGTGGCTTACCAAAGAGAACAGACATGTCAATGTCAATTGGAGTGGAACCAAGAAGACGGTCAGTAAGAACCAATCTCTTTTCAGAGGTTGCATGACCAACAACACCGTAGATGGCGCGTTCACGCTTGCAAATGGATTCAAAGATTTCAAGGTCACTTGGGGCAACAGCAAGAACATATCGCTCTTGGGCTTCGTTACACCAGATCTCCATAGGAGACATACCAGGTTCGACATTAGGAACATCACGGAGCTCAAACTTGGCGCCAAGATCGTTGTCATGAACAAGCTCAGTGAGAGCATTAGAAAGACCACCAGCACCAACATCGTGAATAGACTGGATAGGGTTAGCAGTACCAAGAGCAACACATTCGTCAATGACCATTTGAGCGCGTCTTTGCATTTCGGGATTGCCACGCTGAACAGAAGCAAAGTCAAGATGAGCGGCAGCGTCACCAGAAGCGACGGAAGATGCAGCGCCACCACCAAGACCAATAAGCATGGCAGGACCACCAAGAACAATGATGACGGAACCAGGGTTGATGCCACGGTCCTTAAGAGCAAATTGAGGTCTAACGGAACCGACACCACCAGCAATCATAATGGGCTTGTGGAAACCGCGGATTTCCTGATTGCCTTCATGGTTAGTGACTGTAGTTGTAAGAGTACGGAAGTAACCAGTGATATTAGCTCTACCAAACTCATTGTTAAAAGCAGCAGCACCAATTGGGGCATGAAGCATGATATCCAAAGCACTTGAAATATGAGCAGGCTTGCCGACATCCAATTCCCAAGGTTGCTTGAAATCAGGAATCAAAAGATCAGAAACGGCATAACCAGCCAAACCGGCCTTGGGTCTAGAACCACGACCAGTAGCACCTTCATCACGAATTTCACCACCAGAACCAGTAGCAGCACCGGGGAAAGGAGAAACAGCGGTGGGATGATTATGAGTTTCGACCTTGGCAAGGAAATGCTCGGTTTCAGATTCTTGGGTATAGACCTTGGACTTTGGATCAGGAGCAAAGAAATAAGCCTTGGCACCTTGAAGAACGGCGGCATTGTCAGAATAGGCAGAAATGGTATACTGGGGATTTTTGTTATGGGTATTTCTAATCATTTTAAAAAGTGTGTATGACTTTGCCTCACCATCAATTTTCCAATCCGCGTTAAAGATCTTGTGACGGCAGTGTTCAGAATTAACTTGAGCAAACATGAACAATTCGACATCGGTGGGATCACGAGCAGGGAAAGACTCAACAAGGTAATCGATTTCGGCATTATCGAGAGCCAAACCAAGAGACTTGTTGGCCTCAGGGATATTGTCACGAGGAACATGAACAAGAGGCTTGGGGCTGTGATGTTCAAAAAGATCTTTTTCAGTAGGAGTATGAGAAGGAATGGTCTGAGTCATTCTATCATAGATGAAATCCAAAAAAACACCAGACTTGAGATGTTCATCAAAAGGAAAGCCTTTGCGGACTTGAATAACCAACGCAATACCTCTTTCTATACGTTCAATTTCATCACCAAGACCACAAACTTGAGCAATATTGGTAGCTTTAGAAGACCAAGGAGAAATGGTACCAGGACGGGGAAGAACTCTTAAAAGATAAGTATTCTCAGGAAGAGAAGTGGTATCGGCAGTAGTACTTGAAATAGCATCAAGAAGGTTTTTGGTAAGCTGATCGTTTTCGTCAGGCTGGGTATCATATTCAAGAAGGGCCTTCAATATATCAAGTTTAGACATGGAGCCCTGTTCACTTTCAGAAGAAAGAATGGCTGATGTGGGGAAAATGTCGACATAATGAACGTAGACAGAACGAATGGTAACAACAGCAGATGAGTTTAAACTCGTGTTAATGTGGTTAATAAGAGCATTGATGCGGAAAGGCGAATATGCCACAGGACCTGGAAGAGAGATAAAGGTCATGATAGATCAATGATTAAATTAAAATAGTTGATAATAATAATAATAAAAATCAAATTGAGTGAATATAATACAGAAAGAATAGAAAAATAGATGTATATATACACAAGTGATTACTTGGAGTGTTGATGTTGGTGTATGAAGTTTAAAGACCTTTTGACTCGGCAAAGGTAAAAATAACAGAAGGCATATTATTGTTTTTGTTTCCGTGATTTCATTTCTTTTCGAAGGTTTGAAAAATTAAAATTTGTAAACTTCGAAAACGAGCTGACTCATTAAGAAAAGCATGACAAAGATGTGATTGCAGTATGTAGCTGTGTGCTTAGTTTAGCCGTATGTAACAAACGCTTGTAACACGCAGCCGTACGTTGTTAATGGTCATGGAAGAAAAAGACAAGAATAAAATTTTTTTTATTGTAGCTCCACAACTAAACAACGTTCAACAATGCCTCAAGGATCTCTTAAAAAAGCTGCCAGCGCAAAGAATGGACGAGTAAAGAAAAGCGGCAATGCGTAAGTGCTTAACCTAATCAGCATTATCAATATCTGATCCCATTGCTAACACTAATCATTTAGTCCAAAGAAAGCCGCACCCAAAAAACTTGCTCCAAAGCGAAAGGCAGCTGTTAAAGAAGCCATGATTACCAAAAAGCACACAGCTGCTTTGACGGCATCCACGGAGAAGATTCTTGCATCCAAGATTGGACATCTTGAGCTTTTGAGAGGCACTCGTAAAGAGCTTGAACAAAAAAACAAAGCGGGCGAACAAAAGACCAAAATCAGAACATCCAAAGACAGAGGTGCCACAAAGAATTAATTTTCTTGTCCTTTCTTTTGACGCCGAGCCTTGGTTGTGATACTCCAAAGTTGGTTATCAAAGTGTATTTTTTTCCGTGATTATATAATTTTTTTATAATGACCAAAGCTGTAATGACATGTAATGTAATGTATTTAATGAATTATTTGTACCATTGAAATCAGCTAACAAAAAAAAAATATAAACACAAAAGCTGGTATTGAATTGAAATATTCGATTTTGACTTTGCATTTAACCAATTAACAACAATCTCAAAATGTCACATCCTGCTACTGCTGCCATTGCTAATGCCGCAAAGCGTATTCTTGTTGCACCTAAACATCCATTGACTATCGAACAAAAGTCCATGCTTGACAAAATCATTCGAGTCGACCAAGCTGGCGAGCTCGGTGCCAATTTGATTTACGCTGGCCAGCATGCCGTCTACAAATTGAGAAAGTCGTCAGATGCGCCGATCATCAAGCATATGCGAGACCAAGAAATTCTTCACCATAACTCGTTTAACAATCTTCAAGTCAAAAATAGAGTGCGACCTTCAATTTTGACTCCACTTTGGAAAGTTGGTGCCGTGGGCCTGGGCACCGTCACTGCGCTCATTTCGCCCCAGGCTGCTATGGCATGTACTGAAGCTGTTGAGACCGTGATTGGCGGTCATTATAATTCTCAACTTCGTTGGCTTTTGACAAATTTTCCTGACGAAATTGAAAAAGATCAAGAGCTTGGGTTTTTGAAGCATCTTATTAAACAATTTAGAGACGATGAGTTGGAACATTTGGACACTGCTATTCAGCATGACGCCCATGGAGCTAAACCATATATGCTTCTTACTGAAACGATAAAAGCTTGTTGCAAAACTGCTATTTGGGCAGCCGAAAAGGTTTAACGTTGATAATGTAAATGGGTATTTAACTGTTGCCTAGTTATCAACGGGGGGTTTTTTTATATATTCCCCATATTTGTTGCATTAAAGGGTTTACATTTGTATTCGTTTTCAAATCTATTGCTTCATAATACAAAAAAAAAATAAAAAATACTAAGAAATTACTCAGCTATACCAATCCATCATACAATTGTAATGCAGACATAATAGTAGGATCGTATTTCGCTCCTTCTTTAAACTCTTCATAAGATATTTGACCATCTTGGTTTTTATCCATCATCGCAAACAGCTTCTTCACTCTCTTATCAGGAGTAGCTTCATCTTCTGGTAGCTTAACCATGGAGCCCACCATTTTATAAATCGCCGACACGATGGCCAACATCTCATCGTATGAAACGTACCCGTCGTCATCAATGTCGTAGAGCGAAAAGGCCCATTTCAGCTTTTCTTCAAAGGTGCCGCGCGAAGTCACCGACAGCGCACAAATGAACTCGGAAAAATCAATCTCGCCGTTTTTGTCTTTGTCAAACACTTTGAAGACGTAATCGCTGAACGTGCTTGGATCGCCAAATGGGAAAAACCGCTTGTATATTTTCTGGAAATCGTCCTTGCCCAAGCGGCCGCTTGGACAGTCTTTTAAAAAGCCTTTGTACCATTGCTGAAGTTCCTTGCGGTCAAAACGGGTGTTCTTTTTGAGTTCTTGGAGTTCATCTTTAGAAAGTTTGGATTGCCCTTTTCCCATTTTGAAATCAGTCAATTCCAATCGATTCCAATCAATTAAAATACAAATAAATACAAACTAATCTGATTAATTCGTGTTGTTGAGATGTGGATGTGCAATCAATATTAAAAGTGGTGGCGATGAAAGATTATGGACGTTGGAAGCTGAAATTTGTTTTTTATTATTATTATTCTTTGGTGATTCACCATAGAGACAAGTTGCAAATAATTGAATCCTTGAATAACTCGAGGGTTAGGTTTCTGACTACATGTGAATCTAATCAATTAAACCATTTTTCAATAGTTAAATATAATTCGTTTTTTTCCAAGAATAATAAAAAAATCTTCTAGTTATATATATATTTATAGTCTTATGCAATATTATACTTCTTTTTAATCTTGTAATGCCTTTTTCAAATCTTCCCATCGTTCCTTCAATTTCGAATGCTCACCATCCAATCCTACAAGCTTTTCTTGAGTTTCTGCAAGCTCTCGCTCCAAATTAGTCAACTGGTTTTCAAGTCGAATCTTGGTTTCATGCAACTGTTGGTTTTCAATCTTCATTCTGGCAAACTCTTCAGCTCCGTTTTCTCCAATTCCTTCAAGACTCTTTTCTAATGCTGAATTGGCCGCTCGAAGCTCTTCATTCTCGTCCTCAAGTCGTGCTGTCTTGGTTCGCTCATGTGCAAGCTCATTAGTCACATTCAAGTGCTCATTTGACAAATCAGCTCCCGTAGTTTCAAGTCTTTTAATACGTCGCGTCAATTGTCCATTCATATTTCGTAAATCCTCAACTTCTTGAATTCGTTCTTGTTCTAATCGATGAAGCTCGATATACTCATTTTCATACTTTTTAAGTTGAACTGGTAAAATCTTAACATCATAAGCATCTGCAACCAAGTCATTAACTCGATATTCAGGTCCACCATCTGGTGCACTAGATCCTTCAATCAAATAATAATCAAAAATATTGTCTTTTAAAAAGGTCAACACATGATCAAACTCAAATGATAAAATAGTGGCGGCGTTACGTTTCATCAAACCAACAGCAAATCGTAAGAGTGCCTCAATGCCTTCAGCAACAACCACATCAAAGATTCGTTGCACAATCTGCAAAGGAAATTTGTATGCAAACAATGTAAGGAACCATTGCGAAGTATACATGTTGGAACGAACACCTTGACGCGCCAAATGTATATGCACATCCGGAAGAATATCTTCAAGAATTCTGTCAAACTGGTATAAGCGAAGATGAAGACCAGGCATTTCTGGTAAAAAGAACTCGCGCAAACCATAATCCTTCATAAGTTTAACAAGCATGCCAAAGGCTTCGGCCTCATGTAAACTGATAAGTAAAGGTACAGTAACAAATGCCATTCCTTGAGTATATCCAACTTCAGGATCAAACAAACTGTATGCTTTAATCACTTTATACAATGATTCTGGGTCAGCACTTTTGATAAAGCTTGTTCTAGATAAATCACGACGAATAGGCTTTTCATGAGGACTGTCTTCTAAAACAATTGAAACGTATAGTTCTTCTAAAGAATTAGACTTGGATCCAGTAATAACTTCCCAAATAATTCCACGAAACTCAGGCGGAATACCTTGGGCAATTGCAAGAGACAAGTCAACGGGATTATTTTTAGCAATAATTGTGTAATCATTGACAACTTGTTCCCATAAATCCCAATCAATTCCTTCCTCAACAGCTGAACCAGAAGATGATTCTTCTTGTTGGCGTTGTGTAATTTGGGGCTCTAGTTCAGCTCTAATGGCTTCAAAACGAGCACTTAATTCCTTCAAGCCATCACCATTAAAATTTTCTTTAATTTTAGTGAGAGATTCCTGATTGGCAGCCATTCGACTTAAAAGAAGATCAAAATTTGCAGTAGTGAAAGAGCCATTAGAACGACTAGTGGTTGACAAAGCACCCATGGAAATTGTACTATTTGTGGTGCCTGATCTATCACGTTTCCAAAAAAAGGGTTTTCGTTTACGAGGGGGTAATGAAGGAGCTTGAGGATGATTATCCCGAGAAGGAAGTTGGGGAGGATTTAAAGTTGCATTATTGTTGGAAATGGGAATGGATTTGTCGTTGATGTTGTCAATATTTTCAATATTGTCAATAGTAGAAGTAGCAGGAACAATGGATGGAGGGACAACAGTAGAAGTATCAATAGGCAAAGGAGAAGATGGAAGAGAAGCAGAATTTGGAATAGGATCAGAAGAGGCTTGGATATTGTTATTAATTTTGGTCACAGGAGGAAATTGGACAGTTTCTTGAGATACTGGGGAAGTAGCAGTAATTGGGTCAGAAAGTGGAGTAGGGGTTAAAGTACCTGACTTTTCCACAGAAGCGTCATGGAAAATGTCATTATCAGTATCATCACGATCATCATCAAAGGCTTGTTGTGAAGAAGAAACAGTTGAACTGTCAATAGCAGAAGCCAAAGAATTGGTTACAAAGGGGTTTTTATCGTGGAGAACAGGGACTTCAGGCTCCTAAAATCGAAAAAAAATTATAATAATAATAGCCACAGTTAATAAATTGATAAATTGATAAATGATTTAATTATTTAATAATCAAAAATTAGAATCCATGTTAAATTCACATACCAATACCGGTTCTTGGTCATTGATTGAATGACCAGAAACCCCGGAATCCAAAGGAACCGAGTCCACCGCATTAGCTACATAAGGTTCCGACTCAGCAGACATGGTTTAATACAAATATGATAATGGATACAATAAATATAATAGATATCAATCAAATTCAATTAAATTCAAATCAATTGAAAACGAAAAAAATGAAAATTGTGTTGGTATTAAAAAAAAAATAAGGAAAAGGCCAGCAAAAAAAGTTTGTTTTTGTTTATGAAAATCCAAAAAAAAAAAAATAATCCCTGAAATCGTTTTGGGTTTCCAGTTGCGAGGTTTTTTTTGGAAAACTGTCTTTTTTTTACTTTTCTGCGTGACTTGTATATTACACAACACATGACCACAACATAGAAAGTGTTGGATACACGTGTCGTTAGTACGTTTATACTCGAAATACGCGTAGATAAGGCAATAATGATTTATATGGAAATAGTTATATATTGATAAATTGATAAATTGATGTAATAATAGTTAGACCGGTTTAGTCAAGTCATAAGAAAAAAAAAAATAATAGTAAAACATTGGAATTCGTCGATAAAAGAAAAAAAAAATTTGATAATTGTTGTCGTTGATGTTTTAAACATAAAGAATTGATGAGCCTTCGGAAATTGTGATTCCACTAGGTGCGTTAGTCAAAGAAGGAGGAGCAAGACTTTGTGAAGCTTCGGATTCAGAACTGAAACCTCTAAGACGTGCAATGTCCCAACTTTCCGACGATGTGCTATTACGTCGACTTACTGATTCAATATCAGCATAGTAAAATCCACTAGATCCAAATTCAGTACTGTGATCTCCGTTTTGTGAAACAGACATTGGGAATGAAGAAGAAGAACTAGAGGAATTCATGTAAAATGAAGATGATGAAGTTTCTGAAGATGTATCCATAGGAGACATAATGTCGGAATCGTTATGTGATCTGATAATACCTTGTGTGACTTCAGTGCTGTTCAAAAGAGAGTTCACTTGTTCTGGTTCACAGTTGGGAAAGTAGACTCGTAACGAATTGTTTTCAACTGAAATAGGAAGCTCACCAAGTGATGCAAGCTTCTTGACGTTTTCAGCCATGGCTTGAAGTTGAGCAATGTGTCGTTCAATATCTTCCGTCAAATTCTCAACAATATCATTTGAAAGTTGAGTGACTGAAGGAATAGTAATGGTGGGGCTCATGTCGAAATCCACATATGAACCAACTTCTGGTGTGGTGTGGAATGCACGTGTAAGTTCTCGGAGTGAGGTAATCGACGATGAGACAGACGAAAAAGACGCTGAAGAAAACGTAGTACGCAAACTTGGCTGAGGGAAAATAAATGATGGCTTGTTGGCGTATTGTCGAGCTCGTGCATGCTTGGACTGAAATTTGTTATTACCCTTCCAGTTAGACTGAATGACATCAAGGGGCTTCCAAGGTTTGCCATACTGGTGAAGAAACTTGTTGGTTTTGTTGGATTCATAAACTTGCTTGGCTCGTAAATTAAAAGCGTCCGACACTTTGAACGATGATCCCAAAAATCGACCAAGAGCGTTACGTTCTCGAGTAAAAAACCCATTAACGGCAGTAACAAACGTTCGTGATACGAGTTTTGGCGTTGTGTTTGCTGTTAAATCGTACAAATAGTTGGCTCCAAACAAGCCCGAAGGGCGCTTTGGTGCCACCCGAGAATTTAAAGTCGAAAAGTATCGAGCGATGGGGCAATGTTTACTGCGGTGATTTAAAAACCTAGTCATAGTACTACTCCAAGGACCAAATCCGCCAGAGCCACCACGAGCATGGTGGCTATGAGGACCCTGGCAATGCATAGCTCGGTGCACAGCATGATGGAATCTTCGGATATGACCATGTTTCACACCGGCCCTGTGAATAGCTGGACTGGCCTTTTCGAGTTGAAGGA
>JAJLVH010000780.1:0-16167 GCA_030570155.1 Magnusiomyces magnusii
CACAAGTTCAAGTATAGTTGGGTCTTTATTAATGACCAACCCTTTGATGAAAAATTTAAAGAAGTAACAAGTGCACTTGTTTCTGGACAAACGTATTATGAAGAACTTCCTGAAGAATTTTGGAGTTATCCCAAGTGGATTGATCAAAACCGTGCCGCCACTGCTCGAGAAGAAATGGGTAAAAAAGGAATCATTTACGGAGACTCTGTTTCTTATAGGCACATGTGTCGTTTCGAGTCTGGCTTCTTTTGGCGCACACCAGTCATGAACAAGTTCAAATACTACTGGCGTGTGGAACCTGGTATTAAGATTTACTGTGATGTTGATTACGATATTTTCAAGTTTATGGATGAGCGTAATATTAAATATGGGTTTACCATTGCATTGTACGAGTTTTTTGAAACTGTCGAAACGCTTTGGGACACTACCAAGAAATTCCTTTCTAAAGGAAAAAACAAAAAGTTTGTCGCTAAAAACAATTTGATGGGATTTCTTTCAGACGACGACGGAAAGTCGTACAATTTGTGTCATTTCTGGTCGAATTTCGAGGTCGGAGATTTAGATTTCTGGCGATCAGAAGCTTATCAAAAGTATTTTGAATTCCTTGACAAACAAGGAGGATTTTTTTACGAAAGATGGGGAGATGCGCCTATCCACTCGATTGCGGCATCATTGTTTTTGGACAAGAGCCAAGTACACAACTTTGAAGACATTGGATATTTCCATTCTCCGTTCCATCACTGTCCCAATAATAAGGAGCTGCGAAAGGAGCGTAAGTGCTCTTGTAATCCAGACGACAACTTTGATTGGACCGACTATTCGTGCATGCGCAAATACTACGAAAGTGCAGAATTAAAGAGGCCTTTTTGAAATGAGTCAAGAATGGTGATAAGAGTAAATAGTTGATAAGTAACGTTTTAGATATTGGGATTAATAGAGTAATACTGTAATTGGTAAATTAGTAAATCGGTCTATGAATTAATACTGCTTTTGGCGAATAGGCACAATAATCGCCTCGGCTGAGATTGTTTACATACATGCTCATATGACTGCAGGTGACTCATTAGCCGTGTGTATACAGCCGCACCATTGTTCTACGACGGTTGAAACGAAAACTAGAAAACGCGTTTTCATTGGCCAATTCTTTGTTTTTAATCGCCGCAAACACGCAGATTCTTTTTTCACCAAAAAAACCGTTTTTTTTTGTTTTTTTTGTTTTTTTTTGAATCGGCAGCAAATTTTCTGTTTCCAGATTTTTGTTGCATTTTTGAGGTTTTTGGAAATCAAGAGTTTTCTATTTTCTTATTGGTTATTAATCGTCGATCAATCATTGATTAGTTGTTAATCATTCATTGCTCTATAATGGATCCATCTCAACCTGATTCCATGACCCTCTCTTCATCAAATTCTTCTATTCCAACCACCAAACCAACCATCTCCTCTTCTACTCAGTCTACCAACAATCATGATCAAACACCTTCTTCTTTACCTCCATCAACGTCTGTTCCTGTTTCTTCAACCCCGATTGTCGGTGGAAAAGATCCAACCTCTCGGCCTTCTTTAAAACGCCAAAGATCTACTCGTGTTGCATCTCCAAAAGATCAAACCAATTCCGCAACTCCTGCTGAACCAACTAGAAAAAAAAGATCGCGTCCTGTTAATAACCCTTCTGGCTCTGTTAAAAAGTATGTATCCTATTCTGTTTATCTATTCTTATTCATCAACTAATTCCTTATATCATCATTCTTCTTTTCTAGACGTGCTCAAAAAGACCAACCTCCTCGTGAATTGATTGTTCCCCCTCTTGACTATTATGCCAACATTGAACCCGAAACTGATGGTTTAGTCAACGGTTCTCCTTCTTGTTCTTCTACATCTGTTCCTCCTCTACTTCCAAAAGGTTTCGACACTTTGGCTTTCTTGGGATTCTCGGGCGATCAAGATCCTCATCTAATGCAATACTTTAACTTCCCTAATGATACCCACATCGCTACCTTTTTGAAGTACTCCATGCGCCAAGCAAGCTCTGATCCCGAGTTTCCTATCCATTTCCTGGCCCTTCGTGATGATCGGCCTCCAGAAATTAAAGATGAAATCCGTAAACAGCACACACGGCTTGCCGAACTTACCAACGGTTTAGATGATCGTCTTATCACCATCTTTTTCCGTTTTGTATATCCAACATATCCCATTGTTAATCAACGCGAATTCATCAACGCCTACAAAAACGACCGCTCGTCTATCGACGTATGTCTCTTGTCCGGTCTTTATGCAATCAGCTGTATTTGGTGGAAATACGATAAATTCGAACTCTGCCAAAAACCCATTCCTTCTGGTTTTTATCAAAAACTGTTTAACGAATGCCGTATTGCTGTCGAGCGGTCTATCAAATATCCCACTTTGGGAACTATTCAGGGTTTACTTCTTCTTGCCCAAAAAAATATACCCAGTACTGATATCCCTTCCACCTTTTCTGCTTCAGTGGACATTTCTACAATCATTGCCATTTCACATCGGCTTGGTTTACACATCGATTGCACAAACTGGTCCATTCCCGCATCCGAAAAGTTGTTGCGTAAACGTCTGTGGGCCGTTGTTTATTTGGTTGAAAAATGGAATTCTGCAAATCTCGGTGTTCCATCCTTGCTTTCTGAACAAAACACCAACTGGGACGAGTACTCAGAAGATGCCCCACATTTACAGCTTTTTGTTCATTTTTGCAAGCTTACTACTATTTTGGATTCTGTGGTTAAAGAATTTTATTCTGTCAAAGATTATTCTGCTCGTTATAAAGACTACAAAACTACAATTTCTCGCGTGGAAATGTATTTGAAAAAATTGCATGAATGGCGCAACAATTTACCAGAAAATTTGAAAAGTTCTGAATATTATGAGCATGGAGAACCATCGAAAAACGGAATTCTTCATCTTGCTGAAGTCACAATTGCTGTCTTGTTGCTTCGTCTTAAAATCCATCCGTCGTGCACCGCACTTGTTGATCGCGAAAGTAATCTCAAGTACCGTCGACAAGCCGCCACCACGATCCAGCGCGTGATTCGGTACACTACTGGTATAGACCATTGGCATTTGCACTCGTTTTGGCATTCAATGGTGAACCTCAACTTTTGTACGCTTTTAAGTTTCTTTTTATTGTTCAAAGTGACAGCCACATCTTCGAAAGAGCATAAAGAAATAGTGGATGCATTCAAGAAGTGGGAAAATTCATTGAAACAACTGTCCAAAAGTTGGGATAGCGGTGCGGGGTTATCGACAGTCAAAATCAATACAATGTATTTTTTTAAAAAGGATTTGATTAACACGCCTGATCCTGAAGATGAAATCTCAAATGCGCCTTATCCACAGTTGGAGCGGTATAACACTAAAACGGACGAAATCAATAAAAAGAGAGAAGATGAAGAAAAAGCAGAAGAAGAAAGGTTAAAGAAGTTGGTTGAGCAGCAAAAGATCATGGAACAGAAAGAAATGATCGAGAAGGAAATAGAAAAACGGGATCGTGAAAATAGTGTAGATTCTTGTTCTTCTTATCGCAGCATTGCTTCTACTCGTCCAAAAGATTTGACATCAACATCATCTTGCAATTTTAATGAGGTTAATAATAATGACAATGTTCCTAAAAACACACCTCCATCATCTTCTGATCACCCAGCTCTTCCATTATCTCGACGATCTAATAAAAACAAAACTAACAAAGCAGCTGTTGATATTACTGCTCTCCAAAACCAGTTTCCTTATTATGAAAAGGATCAAGAGTTTCAAGCTCCTCCTGTGCGATCTCAACCATTACTTAATCATGGAAGACTTGGATCTTTTAATCAGCACGCGTCTGTTTCTTCTTTGCCATCAAACGTTGGTTCAAATATATCTTTTGATGGGTTGAATACAAGCTCTTCTAATAAATTTGCTGGAGTTAATGGAACCAATATTCACGAAAGTCCTATTGAATTGGATGTAACTGATCCCAACAGTAGCCCCATTTCTGTTCACAGTTCTGTCCATGGCTCTACTCATAATTCTTATGGATTTCCAAATATTTCAACAGCTACTTCGCCGCCTCTTGTCTCTTCAACTTTGTCTATAAATTTCGGACTAAAAAGAAGAACAAGCAGTGGTGCTAGTGAGGTGAGCAATTTGAGTAACAATTCAGAGCCTCGAAACTTTGCTGAATCGATCAACTATTCTAGAGATTTCAGAAACTCAAATGTGTACAACAACTTTATCAACCAATCTTCTCTTAATAAACAAGAAAAGGAAAGTGTGAACAAAAAGTCTGGTAAAAGGGGTTTGTTTGAAGATGATGATAAAATCAAACAAAAACAAACACCAATATCAAATTCTACTTCAACGTCTGCTGCTGCACGGTTGTCGCCAATCAACATGAATACAAATCATAGTCCAAAAATGAATATGCCGTCGCATCGTAGTTCAGATGCTAGTACTCATCGTGGATCTTTTGATACGAACCCATCGCCTGGAATTGAACACAATACTAATAACAGTATCGATAATATGAATACCACAGCTAACGAAATTTCTCGGTTATCAAGTAATGCCTCTAATTTAGATGCTCTGGCACGTAATTCAGTTATCGGAAGACCAAATGGGCCAATCAACAACAATAAGAATGGAATGACACAGAGTACAATGAAACATTGTGTTGGTGCTAATAAAGGAACTGGCTTAAATAATGTTGGCATACCTGTTGAGTCGGCGTCGAATCACACGTTTCGAAAACCGTCTATTGTATCTGATCATGTTATGTCGCATTACAAAAAGGCTTTGCAGTATCATCAACAAAAGCAGTTTGCAAAAAATGAAGAAAAAAGCGATGACAACAAGAATAGCAACAACAACGATGGCAATGATAGTTCTGAATTTTCTAATCAAGAATTAAGAAACCGGTTACGAATGCAACTCCTTTTTCAACATGAAAATACAGACAGCCCTTCAGTATACGACGAACTTTTGCAAAACAATCCTGTCACTGGAGCTCGCAATTCCAAATCATCATCATGGCCTGGTGACGTTGGTAGTGGAGATGATGTCAGAAGTATTGGTAGTAATGACACTAACAATATCATCAGTAACAACATCAATAATAGCAATAACAACAATAACAATTTCAACGGCGTCAATATCAATAATACCAATAGCAGAAAACGAAATAGAAATTTTGATGATGATATTAGGCAAGCAGGAGACTTTGAATATCCTCCATCTTATTCACAAGATATGGATGACATATTGTTAAATTTCCAGCTCGGAAATCATGATGATTACAAAAATGAAGATGAAAGAAATGATGAGCTTATTGATGATGATTATGACAATGATAATCATAACAATGGCAACCATGATACCCATTTCAATGACGATGGAATGGATGGAATGAAGGATGAATCTAACGAAAGCTCTTCGCTTTTGCAAAGCCTTGATGATATGGTAAGTACAACTAATGCTCGAAACTTTCACAACTTGCATAGTCTTTATAATCACCGGCATTCAAATTTCTCTGACTTTTCTGGGGTATGGAACGGTATTGCTGTCGCGATCGATGATAACGATGACAGTAACAATAATAATCGACATGGTAACGGTCATAATAGAGATGGAGGTGATGATGATGATAGACAATTGGATGGAATGGATTTTGGAGGACCGAGTTTGAATGATATTATGTTGGATGATGATTGGAATCAAGATAAGTTTTATAGAAATGACGATTGATAGTGTGATAACCTTTTGGTTTTATTTTTATATGTAAGTGTTTTTCTCTTTTTTTTCTTTTTTTTTTTTGTTTGTTTTTTTTCATGATGATCTCTTATTATTCTTTGTAAAAAACATTTTGATTTAGTTAATTATTTTTTTATTATTCGTTACGTGATTTCAACAGATTAAATTATTCGTTACGTGATTTCAACAGATTAAATTATTGTTGTCATGCTGTAAAAGGACTTTAAATACGATACTAATGATTTTTAAGATAATTAGTAAAATTAATAAATAAATTAAATTTTCAATTTCGCAAACATAATCATTCAATCGTTTCAAAAGAAAAAAAAAAGAAATTCTAAATTGGTATATTAACCATTAGAAAGTGATGATGTTTTATAATTCTTTCATGTCATTTAAATCACTTTCTTTCATTATCATAATTCTTCATCGTGATGGTAGCCGTCGCCATTTTCTGGCAGAAGAAAACACAATCAAATCATCTTCAGATTCCTCCTCTTCTTCTTCTACTTCATGATGATTATATTGTGCTGCTTCACGTTGCATCATTGTTTCAAAATTAATCATCTGTATATTATGGTTGCCACCTTCTTCAATACTCAATGTTCTGATATCTGGTACTACAGTCTCACCCAAAAGAGGAGCTTCATTCCTTGAAATTGAAAGGTTTTCTTCATCAAGATTGTCAATCTCTTCCGGTTTTGGATCAACAACAATTTCAAAACTGCCAAGCAAATTTCGATTCATTTCAATCTCAGTGTTGTTGTGGTCACTTTCGTCATCAGAAATTGTGCTTTGCTCATCATCTCCGTCATTTTCAAGATCGTCAAAGTGGCTTTCAAAAGACCCCATTGGCGACAAAACAGGTTCGCTATCAACGTAACCGATTCTGGGGTTTGTTGGAACTTGGTCGGAAACTGTATTCTGTGTATCTTCAGTGACGGTAGTGTTGGTGTCTGGCAAATCTCGAGACATGTGGACACTGTTGCTCAAATCATACATGTCTTCAATTTGTGGAGCACTGGTTTCAGGAGCTGGAATTAACGGTTCGTTTTGAAGACTGGCATGGCGGTGCTGTCTAGCAAAAGCTCGTGCAACTGAAAATGGGCCGGTTTGATTTAAATGTTCTACCGGTCTAAACAATACATTGTTACTTGTGCCAAAGGGATTGAAATGCGTTCTCTCGATTAATTCATCCAATTCGTCTTCATCTTGATCTTCTGTTGCTGTGCAATCGGTATCAGTTTTACTGGCATTACTTCCACCGTACTGTGAACTGGTGGTGGTATCAGATCGATGATTTCGTCTAGATGAAAGTAACTCGGAAACACTTGAAGGTCTACTCTCTTCGTTATCTGAAGCAGAATCTTCAGAACTAGATGAATCATCAACCAAATCGTCTTGGGAAGTGCCGAATACAGTTACTGTGTCGTCAATATCTTCTTCAACTTCTTCCCCCTCGCTTTCTTCATCTCCAAAAGGAAGCATTATGCCGTAAGCAGTAATAGCCACTCCTTCTTCTTCATCAAAAAGTTCCTGATAAAAATCTTGTTCTTCGGTTTCGGATGTATAAGACATTCTACCATTGTTATGTCTCTCACTACGTTCACGTTCTTCAACAATGCCACTGCTACCAAAGCGGTACAATGAATTCATACGTAATAATTCAAATTCATCAGCAACAACATTTCTAAATTGGCGGTCATTTTGGTCAGACTGCGAAGTTCCTGTGTTTAAATTATCACGGTAACGACGAGGAGTATAATCGCTTTCTATTTCGGTACTATTCCAAACATAATCGACATCCGAAAACCCAACAGCTGTGGCATTTTCTGATCTAGAAGCTGATTCGGAATCATCTTCGTGTGAATGAGTCTGATCGTTATTCGCACTAATCTCGTCTGGCAAAATTGTATCATTTATTTCCTCGTTGTTGTTTTGTTCGGCTTGATCAGTTTCTTGATCATTCAAATTATCTTCTTCGGAATCAGATTCGGTGTCGGAATTAGAATTGGAAGATGCTTCATCGTCACCATTTTCTTCTTCAGAATCAGAATCAAAAGGAGGAGGAGGAGGAGGAGGAGGAGGAGGTTGAGAAGTATTTTGATCAGAAGAATTATTGCAAAAGTCATTTCCAGAATCATTGGTATCATGGGAATTAGCATCGTTGTTCTTGTTGCTGTTGGGTTTCTTTTTTTCTTTATTTCCTTCAGAGCTTGTATTTTTTGTTGAAGAACTAGAGTCATCAAGAGCATCATTTTTAATCAAGTTTTCATACTCATCAGGAATAGTGCCAACAAAAGCAACTGGTAAAATGAACCCAAAATAGGATCGATAATAAAGATACCTTTCAAAATCAGTCAGGACCAAAAATTCAGGTTTACCTGATAAATCGCGTGGAACATCAGCGAGGCTGGGATAAATGAAATGGCCAAATCCCTTATATGTAAGCTTTTTGAAGGCTGATGAAATATCAGAAGCTTGGATGTTTTTCTTTTTGAAATCAGTTACATTAAATTCAAAAGGATTCACGCCTGAGACTCCGCCATTGACGTTATCATCGTTGATACAATCTTCCCAATCTGCGTCATTGAAATTGGTTTCAAAGTACTTGGCATCATATAAAACACCATGAACGGGTCCATATTGTTGGACCTTGTTGACCTGCACATTGTTTTTAGTGCCTTTTTCAGTATTGCCGTCATTGCGGCAAGCCTTGAGGTTACTATCACCTGGAGCACAATAATCGCCATGCAAAGCATGTTTAGCCTGCTTGCAATTTTTCAACTCATCGCCAGACTGTTCCTTGCCCCCTGTATTGTTGGAAAGGCCAGATTTTACAGCACCAGTCATGAAAGAAGAATACTTTTCGCGGACCCGAAACTTTTTTCCAGAACCACATCCAAACTTTTCAGCATTGGGTGACTCAGACAACGAGAGTCCTTCAGGAAAACAAACCATGATTTTAACTAAATGATCATTAACCATGTTAGAACGTTTCAAAGCCGACTTGGCGGCACGTTTTTCATCAACCTTGGTGTTGGTGGAGTTGATAGTGTTGTCAATAGTAACAGAAGACATTGTTAATTGATTTGGTAAATATTTTTAAAATAAATATATTAATTGGTTAATTGGTGTGTTTAAAAAAAAACAAAAAAATGGAAAAGTAAAATTTTGTTGATTGTCAAAAGAAAACTTTGATAAAAAGAATTTAAATTAAAAAGTGGAAGCTGGGATAACAAATATTGATATGATATTGTTGGAGAAAAAAGAGAAGAAAAAAATTTTGGATCCTTGGAAAATTTGCATCTATATATACCGAAAATTCAGATATGCTCTGTAAGAGAAAGAGAGAATTTTTCGTTCTTTTCTTGTTTGTTTTTGAACTAATTGAGTGGTTTTAAATTGTTCAGGAATATTTGTGAAGCGCTAAACTGGGTTAGTCGCAATTAATGCCCAATTAGAAGGTTGAAAAAGGGTGCTATTTGTTAGATGTGTTTTGTATGTTATATTTTTAACCAATAGTATACCAAGCTAGTAATTTCCAAAAAAAATGGTGTATAAAAACATTAATTTAATTAAAATCAAGCTATTATTCACTTTTTTTTCTTTTCCATGACGTTTTCAATATATTCTAGCTATTTATCATGCATCTTTTTGTTACTAGAAACAATCTAAACAGTGCTAATTGACAGAAGCTAACCATTGATAAATCCACAAAATAAATATTGTTTTCTCTACCATTTTCATTTATTGAACTTTTAAAAAATTTTGAATATATTTTTTTTATTTTTCAAATTGCCACTTTCCTTGTTGGCAACATTGAGTACCGGTCCAATTTTTTGGGTCGTTTTACTATTGTATATGATAAAAACGAAAAATCAAAATTTGTATGTTTAGTTAGATAATATTTGAAATGATATAATACATTCATTACTTTGTTTTCATAAGAGTGTTTTTCAGATACAGAATTTATGTGTTCCATAAATGTTTACAAATACAACAAAACTGTTTTTTTCTTTAGAGCCATTTAAAAATATGATTTGGCTTTACCCCAGTATTGTGTGGGTTAGGGTAATATGTCAGGCGTGAGCTCAAAACTACCCTTTCCCCGATTACATGTGCTCGATACACCAAACTACAACTTGCTTTTGATTGTTAAAAAACTTTTCATCATTCCCATTAATTAATCAACTGAGTACAAATAATAATAATAACAATGGCGTCAGTTCTTGAATCTTTTTTTCATCCTCATAGACTATATATCGTTATCGGTGCCAGTACCGACACTTCCAAGTTTGGCAACAAGATCTTCAATTGGTACTTGAATCGTCAAATGCCTGTGATCCCCATCAACCCCAAAAGTCCAGAGATATACGGTGTTCCATGCTCAAAATCTATATCCGATATTGTATCAGAGAATTGGTCTGATTCTGGCTCTTTCCCAAAAGGCCGAATACTGCCCAAGTATCTTGTCAAGCCCAACATTTCGTCAGCACTGCCAAACATTGCTGCTCCAAACTCGTTGGCAGCCTCACTTGAAACAGCAAAAGAATATGTCGATTCAATTGGCATTTCAGTAGTCACGCCGCCCAAGGTTTCTGCAAACTTGGTTGACACAATTTCCAAAGATCCAAGCTTGAAAGGCTTAGTTAAAGCTATTTGGTTTCAGCCAGGAACTTATGATGGTGAAATCTTGGATGCTGCAAAAAATGCAGGTATTGCTACAATTATAGCTCATGGCGATTGTATTCTTATTCAAGGCCAACAAGCGCTTTCAAGCTCACAAAAGTCATGGGACTCAAAGTTGTAAAAAAAAAATTAAATAGTAATAAAAGTCAAAATCAAACGATAAATTATAGGTAGTTTTACACAGGTATTTCATAGAAATATTTTTGTTTATTTTTTTTTATTTATTTTTTTTAATGTTCTGTGCAAATTGCAATAAATTCAGCTTCATTAATTTCTCCATCCATATCCAAATCAAACTCTTCAATCATAGCTCTAAGTTCGTCGTCATCCAAATTTTCTCCCAACTCTTGGGCGACGCGTTTTAAATCAGAAAATCCAACTTTTCCAGTTTTGTCGACATCAAACAACTTGAACGCGCGCCGAACTTCGTCCAAAGGATCGCGTTGTAAAATCTTGATAGTCATGACTTTCATAAAGTCTTCAAATTTGATGGTTAATTGTTTAGTGGTATTGTTAGAAGTGGTACTGGGTTGTTCGTATTCTTTCAGAATCTGAAGAACCTCGCTTTTTGAACAGTCAAACCCTAATGCTCTCATTGCAACTTTGAGCTCATGGAAATCCAAATAATTGTCATTGTCATTATCAAAAACGTCAAACTATTGAATATGGTTGTTTGAGTTTGGTTAGTAAAAGGTTTAAATATGAATAATAAGAGTAATCATGAAATTAAAAAAAAAAACATACAGCTTCCCTAATTTCTTGTCGTTGATCTTCTGTTAACTCTCTGGGCATCATGTTATTCGCGTTACCACCATTAATGTTATTTAATCTCTGATCATTTTGTTGTAAATTAATGTTTGGCGGGTTGCTTGTAGTACTACTGCTTCCATTATTTCCAGATACCGCAGCTCCAAACAAGTTCCTTCGTCGATTGGTTCGCATTGATGATGTAGGAACGCCTTGTTGTTGATCCAGCATTTGGTTATTGTTATTTGATGCATACATTATAATTTACTATTATTTTTTTTCTTTTGGTTTGGTATAACTGATATTGGTTTTCGTGTTTGTTTTGATTTTGTTTGTTAAAATAGACTCATGTTTCTATGGGTATATATGTATATAATATTTAATCTATTGACCCTCAAACTCTTGATTCCACGTGTCACTCTATTATAACTTTGTTAAGCTATTGTGTTTGTTTCTGGAGTATCAATGATCTGGGTAAGCGTGTTAAACTTATGGGATTAAATGTTTTTAAACAAAATGTGTGGTGCGAATTAAAAAAGCCATTTTGTGATTATTACATACATGTATATAGTGTGACTATCATGTGAACTATTTGTTGAGTCACACTTTTGTGTTGTGACTTGCGCTAGATTTCAGATCAAACAATGTTGACAATTGAGGATTACAAGTTTCTTTCAACAACGAAGCATCAAATAGGAACAATGCGAAAAGATGGATATTATACTGAAAGTATTATCGATTACGCCAAAAATCACTCAGTATAACTAAATTATACAATTTACAAGGAATAAAATCCACTTTGTTCAGAATATTTAAACAAGGTTATCAAATTTTGAAAACATTCAAGATATCATTAAAAATTAAGAACTATTAAGGACATTATATAAAACAAAAAACAAAAATCGTGACTCATTAAAATAAAAACAAAAACTTTTTGGGGTGGAAACATTAATCTATCAGTCAATTGAATATTGACAACTTCTAGTAACTTTTATAAATAAAAAATGTCGAATGTAAAGAAGTGTGTGTATGTTAAACAAGTGTAAACGCTTGAAAATTAAGGGGAGTGTTTGTTGGATGGTTTGTAGGATTGTAGTATGATTTTTTGTTTTTTAGTGAGCACGACCGATCAAGGCGTAAGATGTCTTCTTGCCATTGACCACTTGGACTTCAGGAGCAAGGAAAGACAAGATGCTGTCCAAAACATGGAGCTTGGACTTCTTGTGAACAGAAGAAGTGGAAGAAGTAGAGCGGGTAGATTGGATAGTAGTGGCAGCCATTGTGAATATAATAAATTAGAGTGTGGTTTTTAATTAATTGAATCAACTAATAAAGATTGTTGTTGTAGATGTGTAAAGTAAATTTGTATTGTTTGATGTATAATAAAAAAAACTAAATAATTCAAGAATTGGATTCTCTTTTATACATGAAAGACTTTGTTTTTACATTGACTCAATAAACAGAGCAGACTCATAGTGACCAATTCGAGCAAAATCGAGAAGTTTCGTGTAGATTCTGTGATTTTGCCCTTTGCTTTTCAATCAAATTTGAAATGACAAGAATCATCAAGAATTTTCTAGGGCCACTCAGAAATTTTACAAAAAAACGTGCGTTTGTGTGTGCGTGGAAGCTTTGATCCATTTTTTGTACACCACCAAAAATAAATTTTTGTTTTCAATTCACATTTTTTCCATTTTCACAAAAAAATGTTTGTATATTACACAGCCGTATTAAACAGTATTATTGAGGCACTCGTGTTGAGCGCGTGTAAATTGAACAAAATGTAAAACGCAAAGGTTGTGCAAATAAAACGTGACGCATACAAATTCAAGATGTACCTTGATGTTTCCCATACAAATGTATCAACCGTGTTGCTCTTGAACCTAGCCTGTGGCGAATTCAAGAGTCATTTTACTCTTTAATTTTTTGTTTTTTGTTTTCTGTTATTAATATCAAAGTCATGAAATCTTACATGTTCTATTAGCTGTTCAAAAAACGTTGAACGGATTTAGCCGTACCTTGGTGGATTGACAATTGTACACACCAAGTTTTCCATCATGTTCCTTTTTAACCCTACCAGTCATACTAATCAAATTTAAACAAAACAAAAGGCTTTACATGGTAGTTACTTTTTTATATATTTGAATACACGTTACAATTGATATTGAATATTCACTTTTATTGAAAAAAATCTGTCTACTTTCAAGTCTACAAGTAAATCAACAACGGTATATTGTTTTTTTTTGTTGTGATTGAACGGTTGTTGGTGTTCCTCCAGCATGTTCAAAATAGATTGTCTGTCCACAATTTGTTCTTTTGTTCATGTTTTTTAACATGATCGTATTTTGCCAACATTGGTCTACCATAACAACCAGCCGCGCAACGGCTTTTGTTAAATGAACTCATTTACCATCTCTCTTTAAAGTGGCGAGTATACTTATTTTTACAACGAATCGAGTACCCGTCAATGTTTTAATACTCAATTCAGAATTTAAGCTTCGTTTGTATTGTTTTTGTAAAGGATTGAATTAATTTATTAAGAATTTAATAAGTTTTTTAAATAACAAACATAAATAATAATACATAAAGAAGGAAATAATTAAACAAAATTTTAGTTTTTTTTAAAAGCAAAAGAGCGTAATCGTCAGGTCGTAATCGTGAACAAGCCATTAAGGCATTAAAGTATTAAAGTCAACAAGATATAATCTATCAGTCTTGTATTGACATTATTAAACAAGTGTTGAAATCTTGTGTGTTTTTGGTTTTTGTTTTGGATGAAAAATAAAGATAAAGGAGTGAATGTTTCTTTTTTTTGGTTCTTTAGTGAACACGGCCGATCAAGGCGTAAGATGTCTTCTTGCCGTCGCCAACTTGGACTTCAGGAGCAAGGAAAGACAAGATGCTGTCCAAAACATGGAGCTTAGACTTCTTGTGAGTAGAAGGGGCAGAAGAAGTAGAGCGGGTAGATTGAATAGTAGTAGCAGCCATTGTGAATATGTGGATTATTTGGTTTTTAAGTGATTAAACAAAAAGAAGTAGTTGTTGTTTGTTTGAGTTGATTTAGAGTGGTAAAGTGTTTGAGTGTTTGATAGAGAAGAATAAGGAAAAAAGATTGATTTCAATTGTAAATCCTCAAACTATTTATACAAAAAACCCCGTTGAAAAACTCTGAGCAATACAAAATTAGTCAAGGCATGTTAGCATTTGGTCACCTCGCAATCAACTATCGATAACACATCAAAATGAAAAACAAAAAAACAAGTGGACCATGTATGTCAACGGTTTTGACCGCTAGCGGAAGGTGCAAGTTTTTTGCTTTCTTACCAAAAAAAACAAAATTTTAAATAACTTACATACATGTAACGAGTTGTGGTAATTAACGGTGAGTCACAGCGGTTTACTCATTGTCATGTTGATAATTTGTGTGTAATACATTTTACCTGGGATAATAACGATATATCACACTTTCTATGTCATACATTTGGCCACTTGCGAATAATTTTGTATATTTTGTTACATGTTGGACAATTTAATTGTATTGCAAACTAAACAGCAAAAGCACGATTACATAAGCGCAGTACATGTTTTTCCATTTATTTTTTCCGCTTTTGTATGCCTCAAGGCGTAAATATTGTTTTGTTTTTTTGTTTTTACATTTTCAAATAGTAAAAATCGCTTTCACATCGTTTTTAAAAGTTTAACTTTTTTTCCATTTTTACAAATAAAACTATTATGTTCAGCCTTGCATTTTTCATGTAAAAACAGGATACAGTTGTTGATACATACAAAATCCAACCCTTGACTGTAAATAATGAATTTTTTTATTTTCAACAATAATGGTCAACAGCGTTTTCTAGTCGGGTTGCGCCGTATACAAAATAGCTTTACACCCAGAAAATTCACCATAGTTTTAGTACTGATACTCTTGGCTTTTGTTTAAGAAATTAAGCAAAGAGTCTTTTCATTTGATTTAATGGAATTTTCAAAGTACACAAATAAATAAAATCACTCCAAAAATGTGATTTTTTTTTTTACGTGTTTTTGTTTTGGTTAACTAACATGATCCACACAACCAGACTGAAAGCAAAAGCCTAAAACATTTGTTGGACTGAGTAAATAGGTCAATACATACATAACATAAAAGAGCAAAAACATACAAATCAAACATGTTAACAACGGTTATTTTTAGTTACAATTTTGACAGGGTTTTAATTAAAAAGTATTACTATTTGTCAAGTAAACAACTGTTTACTACTAATTTAGAATTATGTAGCTGGGTAGTTACAAAAGTGATGAAAATAGATTTACAATTATGAATTTAGCTCAAGTGTTGATTTACTTTTTTTTTCAAAAATTATTAGATTAATTAGATAGATTTTTAAAAAGCAAAAAAATTTGGTCATTACAAAATATTAAAAAAAAACATTAAAAGTCATAAAAGAAACAGTTAAAAATAAATAAATAAAAGAACCGGAAAAAAGGGTTATTTAACCCATAAAAACAACTTGTGTATTTGTCGTTTTTTTTTTTTTATTAAGTTTGATGAGCTTTTGTTGGGTTTGTTGAAAAATATTAGAACAAAAGTTCAAGAAATGCGATGAAATGTGGTAAGACTATGAGTTGATCAATGCAAAAAGTGAAATGGTTCAATGAGGGAGTATAGACCAGAGAGAAAAAACAAGGGTTGGAGTATAATTATGTCGAAAAAGGGTGAGTTGTTTGTTTAGTTGGCACGGCCAAGCAAAACAACAGAAGTCAATTTGCCATTAGATTGAACTTGAACCTCAGGAGCAAGGAATGACAAGATGTTGTCAAGGAATCTGAGCTTGGACTTCTTCTTAAGAGAAGAGGTAACAGAAGAGTTGCTTGGGTAAGACTTGATGGAAGAGGAAGTGAAAGCCATTGTGATTGATTTGTGTGTTTGTATGTGTATTAAACTGAAAAGATAGTTTGTAAAAACTTGTTAAAAAGCTTAGG
>JAJLVH010000781.1:0-16087 GCA_030570155.1 Magnusiomyces magnusii
TATTGATATCCTTTGAAAAAATTGTACGTTATCGTTTGTTTCATTACTTTGCATTATATGCAATACCCAAGGCTTTTAGCTGGGAATGACTCTCAATAAAATACCAAGAAAATACAAATAAATGTTCAGTACGTAATTTGTCAACTCCTTGAAAAACAAAATCATTGAATATTGCACATTTTGCCCACAATCGATTTTTGGGCTAAATGATACCGCTCAACATCATTGCTTTATAATATTATGAGTATATTTACACACGCCCTGACACAACGCGCTCCGACTATATTTGTTTTTCTTTACTTTTTGATTTCTTCAAAATCTTTTGTGTATTTTTTTACCGCTTTTTTGAAACAAACTATTTTTTTTGTTTATGATTACTGTTGTTCTTGTTATTATTGTTATAATATCATTTCGTATCAAATCAAACTATTGTATCTCAAATGATCCTGAACAAATTCCTTTTTAAAAAATCGAAAAAAAAAGCAAAACACCAACCAAAAAAAGCAAGAAAGCAATTTCATTTGGAATTTTGAAAAACAATCAGCGTATAAATCTTTTTTAACTAAATTTTATAGCTTATATGCACAAGAGTGGAGATTTTAAGGAACCAACACAGAGCTATTGAACGTTTTATAATTTAATGGAACATATGAATGTGGTTCTCGATGATTATCAGAAAGAAGCTAGTAGCAGATAATCAAAATGAAATCAATACTAACAGCAAAAGAATAATGGTGGTAATGAAAATGATTCTAAAAAATAGTGATTTAATCAACCACATCAAACTTGTTTTTTTGTTGTTTTCCAAAATTTTCACAAAAGGCTGATTGATTAAAAATAACAAAGAGCCGTTTTTGTAACCGAGTAAAATAAAAAAACGGTTTAGTTTGTCTATTTTTCTCTATTTTCTCCATTTCAAAAAAAATTATAATACGAACAATACATCACTAGTATTAGTCTTGATATTATTGTGACTACATTTTGAAAAAGGCGTAGTTAACGAAAGATGAAAATAAGTAAGCAATCAAGTTTAATACTTTGTACCTCCAACCGGCCCCAAAGCCTATTTATAACCAATGAATGATGAAATAAATAGTACAGCCTATTGAAAGTTAAACAATAACCTTTTTCTACAATATAGTTGACTACAAAGTATTATAAATGTATAATAATATAGTATTCAAATACATCAATAATATGAACTTAGATCACTATATCATAATGAAATATGATAGTGGCGCCTTGCTATATTCAATAGTTGTTTTGAACGATATAATTTTATAGTGCTTCTTTGAGGCATTGTATCTGATTGGCCAAAAAACAACAAACTAGGTATAGCAAATATTGTTACAATTATATTGTAGTTAGTTGTAAATTATATATATATATATATATCAGATCTTCAAGGCTGTTTCTGTTGATCCTCCTTCGATTATTTCTTCAGTTTTGCTCTTAGAATATTATCGATGGATTGAAAAGGCGTACCTTACTCGATTACAAAATATATATTATATGGTATACTGTAGATCAAAAGATAACATTGACAAATTTGATAATCGATGCACATACAGTAGTTGAATATTTTTTTGGTGTGGATCTATCTATTTATACATTTCTATTAACATGAATAATCGTGATCTTCCAAGCAAATGCGAGTTTATTTACCCAATCACAAAAAAAGCTAGTATTCAACATCATCACCAATTTTTAAAACTTCATTACGATGCCGTTAAATCTGTAGGGTTTTTGCTTTTTTGTTTGCGTTACCACAGCCATCTTTTTTTAATTTGTCTGTATTTTCCTCATCTTCAATACTACATATATTGGCATAACTTTTTTTTTACTTTTTATAGAAGATTAAATGCTACATTCAAAAAAGAAAAAAAAATAGCTGAGGGCGTCGAATTGCTATTTTTCAGACAAAAAAAAGTAAAACTAAAACTAAAAACCAATGAATAAATTACAGTAAATTCAGAATACGAGGATGATGAACAAATTATATACATATTTTGAATGACCCTGAAGTACGCCATAAAAGCAACAATATCATCGTTTCAAAGGCCAAATGAAATTTATTGCAAAAACAGTGATACACTATATAGGGCTTAAATTTACGATGCGTGTATGTATATTTGCTTTGATTTCATATCATGAAATGTCAACACAAAAATCGATTAGTTGCTTTTCCTGCTTTTAATCGCTGATCTTTTCTTGGTTCACTCAATGTTGAAAAACCTTTGATTGAACAACCCACTGATGGTTTTCACAAATTCATACACATCACACTGCATCATTTTATTGTCAAACTAGAGTATGATAGTTATAGATACGTTAGTTGTTGACTTTGCAACTAAAATTAGTTCTGCATGTAAAGTATAAGATATAAACAGTGGTAAACTGATAATTTGTAACGCCTCGAGTTTAGGGTAAGCTTTTAGCGATTTAATGAAAAAAATAGTAATAAATATACTGTTATTCGATTCAGGCTTGAGCATGAACTCAAATAAAGGTTATTTCAACAAGAGTTTCTTGTATTGTTGTGAATGACAAATCAATACAACTTATACATAATCACATTAATTACAACATTATATTTATAAATTTAACAATTGCTTTAAAACCTTGTTGACTTCGCAAGCGCCAGCTTGATCGAAAAAAAGCAAACTTAGTAATATTTCGAATATCAAGGCTCAAATACTGGGCGTGCAGTAAGGCTTGACTTGAAAACAAGGAAGACACATGTAAAATGCTACTGAACGAAGACTTTAATTTCATTCCGTTTTTATTAGGCCATGGACGCAAACCATTGAAATATTTGATATATGTGTCTTGTATCGAAAAAGACAGCCTTTGTATTTTTGTGATTTCAGCCTTGTCTTGTATTTGTAAATCATGGATATAACTTCCAAAAAAGTACAACATGTCTACACCATGTTGGACCAAGAGCTGAGGATTGAACGGGTTGTGTGCATCAAAACATATTCTGTAAACATCTCTGTATTTAGAAGCTGAGTTGTAAAACGAATCAACAGTTTGACAAAACACAGAATCGGCATAAAAGTCCATGACAGCCTTTTGAATCGTGGCTTGGTCAGTCGTGTTTTCAATTTCATAATGCTTTAAAATCTTTTTTCCAATAAATGATTTTGCAATTTCTGATCTTGGGATATCTATATTAATATTTCTCACTAATCCTTCAATCAACAAGCCTTCGTTTTTGGTATCACTAATCATGAATGATTCAATTTTTGATGATTGAAAAACGTTACTATCATTTAAGTTTGTTTTTTCTGAGATAAACTCTCCATCATCTGTTCCAAACCAAATTCTATTCCAGATCTTGTAGAATCGCCCGAATCAAACTTGATTAATTCTTGAATCGGAATATTTTTCAAGTTTTCAATCACTTTTGGGGTATCCAAATTAGCCGGCGATTCACCATAAATCGAATAATATAAACTTGTAGTAATTTATTCCTGGGATTTGACAGAAAGTAGTGGCATAGTTTGGGCAACCCCACTCATAAAACCAACTTTTTTAAACGTATTTTTGTTGATATCATGTATAGCTTGATAATAGGTATCACAAGAACCTGCAGATAAACCAAAGACGGATATATTTTCGGGATCACCGTCAAAATATTCAATATGCTTTTTGACCCATTCAACTCCTACTCTTTAATTTTTCAAACCCCAATTGCCTTTGCCATTTACACATAAAAATCCAAGAGTACCCAGCCGGTATTGTAAACTGACAGCAATAATCGGCAAATTGATATCTACTGAACGTGAAACCAAATGAGTTGGATTATAGAAGTTTTTTGCAGCAGAACTCGTCGTATTCGAACCACCATGAATAAAAATTGCAACAGGTAATTTTTCGGCCTTGTTGACACGAGCAGGCTTAGCGATTGTAAGATTTAGTAACTGAAATTCATCTTGGTATGCAGAGGTAGGCGTGGTGATCTGAATTTCTTTAGGGACAGCATAGTAACCATTGATATCTTCGAAAGGTTGCGATGTAATAGGCCCGTGCCTCGTTGCATCGTATATGGGAATGGGATCTAAAGTCAATCTGGAGGTTGAATTGAGAAGGGTGTATGATGTAACAAGCTTTGGATCTGACCAGCGGGTATTTAATTGACCAAATTTAATACCACGAAATTGGCAAACATTTTTGGACACATGCAATCCTAGAAAGATGGTTTTAAGTTTTGATGATGGCTGATATACCAATGATTGAGTCATTTGGCTGGTTTATATGATTGAATTGAATATATTGTAGTTTTCGTACAAAATCGACAAATAAAAACCCCCACATAGCCATTTATTGAAGTATACCTGAATAATCGTCAGTAATCAGTAACGTGTGTGTCGATGGACGCCGAAGAAGTAAGTACAAATGACTCCATTCAAACTTATTAATTGCAAAAAATATAAAAAAATATCGACATTATATATTAAAAGGCCATCGGATTATCCCGAAATACAACAATTTAAAAGCCCGAGGTCCAAAATTACAACAATAAACCAAGGACTAATGTTGATATAATAGAGCAGCCTTGAATTGAGCCAGGCGGTTGTATATAGGCTTGTTATGACCGAAGCCCGAGAAACAGTTATCGAGAAAACATACATTTCCACCAACGACGCCTTCACATGACTTGATGTTACATCAATTACTTTTATTTCTGTTGATGTCACAAAAGAACCACAATCGCCAATAACTAAGTAGGTTGACAGGTTGACGTGACCTAGCAGCGGTAATTAGAGCAAAAAAATATACTGCTTTGTAACTGTAACAGATATATGGTAACCGTTGAAACGCCCTGTGCGTCTCCCCAAAACTGGGTTTGTGGTAACGTGTGTTAGCAAAGATGCCGAGTTAGTTAATATGTACGCTTATCAATGATGAATCAGTTATGACGAATCATTTATGCTGTGTAATAGATAGCGTTTATTACAATTACCACATTAACGCCTGTGTATATGCATCTAAATCAATAAACAACAACTATAGTTCTTTTAGAGACCTTTCTACCATGGGATTTTTTCTGCAACTGTTCAATGCCATCAATGGAAATATAAAATGTCAAATGTTTCCTGTTAATCTGCGAGTCTTATTTATACTTTTCTAATTCCCCGATTGTGTTCTTTTTTTTTTTTATCAATATAAAAATCTTCCTTTTTTTTTTACCTATTTCTGTACCTTAGAAATCTACGAAATGAAACTGCTTCACAACCCCGGAACGATTCCTTTGCCTTTATACAATTCAACTCGGCATCCAATAGAGACTTGGCAGGAATGGTATATAAACAATCAAGCTGTCATTGATATCCAAGTTCAAATTACCAATGAGGTTGACGTATATGGTGTATCTGTTGTGGATGATCCGAACTTTGAGATTCGCAACATTGCACCTTACGAATACATTGATTCTTTAAATTTACGCCAAATTTGGGAACCTTTGTTGACGGGACGAGAACGTCAAGAATTTGATACACATTTGAGGGTAATTATCTATTTTTAAAAAATATTTTTTTATTGGTTGAAATAGTAAGAAAGAATTGATGGATGTATCATTGTTTGTGTGATAATGATCATGGCCATTCATTTCTTACTATTATATGAATATTGATAACGAATCAGGGGTTTAAATTGTTTAAGAAAATTGGCTAACTGTTGAATTCTTTATTTTGTTTTGTTTTAGCGCTTCATGGCTCAAAATCGATCTGCTAGTCTAAGATTACGTCCGGCCCCAATTGTGCCTCCATCATCAAACTCCCCAATATTGAAATTTCGGCCATTAAATAGCAACAGCCAATCATCGTCATCGTCGCATTCATCATCTAACTCGTCATCAAATTCATCTTCTTCTAGATCAAAGAAAAGCTCACAAAAGCACAAAAGTTCGTCACACTCTAAACCTTCACCTAGACCATCATCATCCTCATCATCATCAACAGCGAAATCGTCATCATCTAAAAATACTCATAAATCTTCTCATACCAACGCTATCAATACAACACCTTATATTTCTTCTAGCACAGTAGTCAATACCCCAGGCATGTCACAATTTCAAGTATCTCCATTTGACGCGGCAGCTGCCTCTTTGCAAAATGCAAACTCTTCTTCATATAGACTAAACACATACACAAATCATCAAGCACAGCCACAGTATCCAGGCCAGAATCCATACCAAACTGAACATTCTCAACAGTACCCTCATGTTCAATACCAAAACTCGGATCAAAACCAACATTTTTACTAAAAAAAAAGTAGTTTTTTGTATCCACTAGGTTACATTAAATAATGCTGGATCTTTTTTAAAAATATACATGAAACGAAAAAAAAAAAAAAAACAAGCACCAAAATAATTATCACTATTAATAATAACGATTGTCAGCTTCCAATGTAAGCCAGTATGTAAACGAGTGTCTATCCATTTTGTTTTTTTTAAAAAAATTTGTGATAGAAAAGAACACTCGGTTACTTGAGGCTAAAATATTTGACTCAAAAAGGTTGGCCTTTTAGTCAAGAAGCATATACACTTGTTTTCTTCATGATATGGAATATACCACCACGTCAAACTAACGATAATAATAATTAATGATAATGAATGTATCTTAAAATTTTGTAATAGTTTAATAAAAAGTGATTTATTTGTAATGTTTTTCAAAGAATAAAAAATGTTGTTTTATTTTTTTAATTTTGCTTTTAATAAAAAACAAAACCATATGTAGGTCAGCATTTGGAGGTTCACATGCGTGTATCATATCATTTCTCTAGTCGTCGGACCATACCTGATCACAACTCGTATTTTTCAATGAGTAAAAATAAGAATCATTAATGAAAAAAGAATCAAGGAGCGAATTTTCATAGTTGTCCATTTTTATATTATGAATCAAACCTATCAATCAACTTAAACTTGAACCCTGTTTTTATTTCCTTTTTTAGAAGTCTTTGTTTCAAACTCATTTTTCTATATGAGACTAGTGGAAATCTAAAGGCTATGCCAACTGTGCGATGGACTATTTTTGATCCTTGTGCCAATGATAGACCAATCAAATTGGTTTTTAACTATTCACGATAAATTTGTTAACACCGATATGATTGGTTAAGGTGGTGATAAACTATTGCCGGAAAAATCAAGTAGTATTGGTGATATTCCTATGTGTTTCTAGGATTTTCTACTGTTTTGCAACTTTTAGACCTTCTTTATTTGATTTAATTTTTTATTTTTTTCAAGAGAATTCAATGATAAACCTTTTACGGTCATCAACATATGAATACAAGAAAAAAGTATCGAAACTGAAATAATTTGAAATCATGTTTTTATATTTTATTAAGGATTGATGTTACGATTACGCTTAGAGCTAAACAAAAAAAACAGACGAAAGCTACATTAAATATTATATATATATTTATGAATGAAGTTCATATTTTGTCATACAAAAGCACTATTTTTGTTAATCCATCATCATTACTTTTCATTATTATTTAAGTATCACGCATATATTTCTTGACCAGAATGAAATAATAATAAAGAATATTAATACCAAACCTAGAAATGAAACTAAAAAAGGGCAATAAAGAGCGATAATTTTTCTAATTAGACTTTGTAGGATTCAGGCACAATCATGAAGGGATGCTTTTGTTTCTATGTACCGAATATCACACCATGAAACAATTGGGTTAATATTTTTTTGTTTTGTTACTTCTTAAAGAAAGAACTAAAACGAAAATAATTTTTAATAAAATGAAAGGTTTGAAACTGTATTCAATAATTTATTTCTTTTAATGATGGCCCATAAATCTGTCAATGTTATTTTCAAAATCACGCTGATATCATGAGATAAACTGTAATTTTTTATTTATTTTTTTGTCTTTTTAATAGCTAGTTTTTTTCCATCATACATATAAAATTATAACAGAGTTGTTGCTTGTCACCCCTGAAGATCATCGATAAAAGCTAGTTTATTTAAATGAGGATACCAGTAGTTGATGCTATATAAAAGTCATTACAATATAATTGGTTATGAAATCGTACTATAAGAAATGCTAGTATTTATTGTATTGTTTACTTGGTATATAAATTTATATCAAATAGAAGGGTTTTTTTCCAATCGATGTTTGGCAACATGAAAAAATAACCAATAATATCATTTTAATTTTCTGTTAAAATTTCAGCTAACACCGATCGATGATTTCACAATGATATATATAACAACCAGTTTACAATAAAGAAAAAGTAACAGTGTCCAACGGAACAAACTGTATTATTATGTTGTCTACATTAAGAAATCATATATATCCACCATCACCAGTATACGAGTATTAATCAATAAATATTGTAATTATAATAATTAAACGATTTGAAGAAGAAATCGCTTAATAAACCATCTTGTATTTTTTCTTCAAACGCCTCTGCTTCTTTCTTTTTACCCCTTCAGTTTATGAGTTTTTTATATTGAATGGAGTCAGTTTCTTGATCTTTATTAATTTTTTTCTTGGTCAATTAAACGCCTGGTGTAGTGCGTTTGAATATGAAGAATGCGGCTCTTTCGTTTGTAAATTGCCTGTTGTTTTCCAAAGGCTTTTCAAAGACCTTTATTTGCTATTTATTCCCTTCATTAATATGTGGTGCAAAAGACATCATACTCTTACCGATACCTGTCGTCATATTGCTTACATTTTTATTAAATGAATGAATAATTGTTACTTGTTCGATTATGATCATTAGTATTAATTGCATTTATGAGGCAATTGTGTTGAATTATTACATATTGGATAAAATTGATCTTATTTTGTTACTGTGTCATTTTTTTAAACAGTTACAACTACTGGTTGTCTTTCTAGTTAAATACTTAACGAAATCATCATCGACACTATTCTTATAATTTTTGAAAAGAAAAATTGGCTTGTATTAGCAGATTAATGATTTTTTTTTTTTTTACATTTCTTTGTCGTCATATGCATTCTTCCATTTTTAATCGATAACTTGTTCTTTTTATGTATATTGTGATGAAGTTCAAATTCTCAATCAACACAAAGTTCACAGTTTAAAAAGAGAAAATTACAAAACAACAGATATACTATTAAGCTGTTTTTTTATTTTTATTTTATAAAATGAACTTTACATTTGATAGTTATTATTTGTAATATATGGTTGCAAATCATCAGCACCGGTTTCGGCCAAAAATACGGGTTAAAGTGAATATTCCCAGACAAAAATAACAAAAAATACAATTTGGTGAGTTCCTTGCATGGCATCTAAGACTATATGCATATAACTCGTGAGTTTTCACGAGCAGAGTTATTTGATGATGGTAATTAATTAGGATAATCGTAATAAATACACATATAAATACGGAAATAAAACCCTATTCTAACAAGATCAGCACAACCTACTTTTATGTCATGAAAAATCCTGTTGGAGTTGTATTTAAGATGCTTGATAAGAATTTGTAATGTGTGATTGGTAGGTGGTTAGAACCATGCTTGCTAGGTATAATTGTCCAATTAGAAATTGCTGAACACGCTGTACATGTTAAAAGTTGATAACCATCTACTTTTTTTGTTTCCACGCCAAAAAAATAATGGTGTCAGTTAAAAAATCAACAATATGCTCCTATTGTAACTACAAAAACTGAACTAAAGAAAACAAGGAAACAAATTTATTGTATCAAAGGAATTGGCGTATATTTTCTCGATGAGTAAAAGGGATTTGATATACTATTTTTTTCAATTTTTGTTTTATTATATTAATATTTCTTTTTTGTTTACAAACTAAAAGTACATTAATTTGTGGTTGATATACTTAATCACCATGAACAGTGTGATTGGTCATTTAATCTATTTTTTTCTACTTATTTTTGGTTACCATAACGTTTGAACTAAATAGTTAACCAACTATAGGTCATAATGCTATTATTTATTTATTTGCAATGAACAGCAACTGCTAGATTAGTTACACAAATATTGATGGTTTTTATGTTTTTTTAGTGATGGATTTATTACATCAGAGTTGTTTTTATTGCAAACACAACGTTCGAATAACATAATTCTTCATCAACACTATTCTTATTTATTTTGTTCTATATAGAAAACAAACAATTAAAACAATATATTTTTTGTAACTTTATGTTATTGTAGTAACTTAGATATCGTATTCTTCAATGAGTTGGCTAGTTAAAAAGGTAAATTTAAGCAAAAAGTTGACCTTGAATTTGTGAACATTCAATCAAGTTTAACAATGCCGACTTGTTGCAACACATGCACACACACAAAAAAAATAACAAATAGCAAAGACCAGATAAATCAGGTAAAAGCAGCAATAATCCATATACTTTCATACACACCATGCACATTTTTGTATGATATCTTCAGTGTATAATCAATTAACGGGTCTACGGGCAACTACGATACAAAGACGTCAAGTCATGTGCTCGTTAAGACAATATGAACAAATTATTCAATATATAGATACCTGAACAATGATAATTATGTATAATAATATAATTTTGCAAGTTTTGGCAAAGCCCGAAAAAATACAGTTTGATCATAATTTTTAACACTATTGTTTCCAAGTCTGCGAGTTTTATATTTGGTTTTAACAAAGTTTATTTCAAGCCCGTTGTTTTTATAACATATTTTTTAAATCTGCTAATTTCTGACTAATAAAAGAATATTTAGTTTTAGTGTTGGTAACTTTATGCATTATTATATTACAGTTGGAAGAAATGAAATAAGAATTTGATTAGAGTAAAACATAATAAAAGATATGAAATTTTTTTTAAAAAGAACAATAATTGGAATCCCATGGTGTTGCTATTGTTTCTTTTTTTGTTTTTTCCAAAATAAAAAAGTATATAGAAAATCCATAAACAAAAGAATAGTAGACATAATACGTCAATTCATTCAAGTCTAGTGCCATTTCAAGATTAAACAGATCGTCTCAATATCGTATTTAAATAGCTATTTTTTTATAACAACGATAACAACAAATAATCTTACAAACATCCAAAATGATGATTGAAAAAAGAAAGGAAACAAAAGAAACCAAGTTTAGTTCTAAGGTTGGTCCTGTGGGGGTTTGCATATGATGCAGTTTCCAACTTTTTTTGTGATAAAAGTTAAAGGAGCAAAATGTATTTATCGAATGAACAAACTTCAACTGTATTGTACACTATTGAGAAAAAATAACTTCAAATTCGGGTTTTTATGATTATTCATTGCTATTTTATTTCTGTAACTTTAGACTGTTGTTTTTTTTTCAATATTTAGTAGCTTTTTGCTATTTGACAATGTAACCATTTGATGGGCTTAATTGTCCAATCATAGTTGATCATAACTCATGTAATCGAAAGTAACCAATTCACACAAAACAAAAAACAAAATTGGCTCAACTGTTGACAATGATCGCAGGAAAAGCAAGGTACGTTACATTTTTAAATAAGTTCTATATAAAATTTTAAAAGTAAATGCACAAATTTAAGAATATCGCTGCGATACTAAATTCAGCATTGTACTCTTGGGCAATATGTGACAAGTAATAACAATGAAATCATGTGTATCATAGATCAGATCCATGGAATAAAAATACTGTCGGTTAACTAAAATTGAAACTTCTACAGGACAAATGCTAGGACACCAAATTTGACAAAATTAATTGATAATAATCAAGTTACCGATTTGCAGTGAAATTAGTGTAATACTGAATCTTTTCAATTTGAGAATTGGGACAAAAAGAAAAGTAACATGAAATGAAAATAATAATAACGATTCTTGATAGGCATAAACACACACACAACCAATGTCGACCATTCATAATCAAGAGCATGCATGTTAGAAAACGACAACAAATAAATAAACGAGTTGTATGAACGGGATAATCATAAATTATGAGGGGAATATCAAAGAGAAGTGTATTTGCATATTACAGCTACAAACGATTCAATATCTTAATTACAAAAATTTTGCTGCTATTTCCATTATTGTTATTATTAAGATACAGAGAAAGAAACGGTACAAACTAAGTAAACAATGATGTTGACACTGGTCCGAAAAATGGGTTAACCGTTGTTTGGGATCATTTCCAGTGGGACAGCATTTCAACGATATGTAAATACCAGACAAAAACGAGCTGTCTTTAATAATAGATGCACTGTTATTGTCTCTTAAGCTATGTATATATGTCCATGTAAATTAATATGGCAAACATTAAAGTGCATCTAAAGTCTTCAAAATTAAATTCATGGAAAAAAATATCTAAAATGAAACAAGTACTATTGCCAAGGAATTTGTCCTTGAATAAAGCATACCGTCGACAAACGTATAAAATAGACAAGTATCCTTTTAGATCTATACATAGGAGCTATGCCCATGTGAAACGACAATTATGAGGTCGGGGATATGATTGTTACTTTGACTTGATGGGCACAAATCGAAACACCACCGTTCTTAGATGGGTATTGAATAGCGAATATATCGGACGGGTCAGGCTCACAAATAAGACTTTTATAAGAATCACATTGTAATCAACCGTTTCTCTTTATACGGTATGTTACTTCATGGTCTAAAATGATTCATCAACTTCCTTTTACAGATCCGTTGATTTTAAAAGTATATATAATCATCATGTTCTTTATTTTCAATCTGCACGCCTTTGGAGAAGTATTTATTTATTATATTTTATTTTTCAATGCTTTAATTCGTGTTTTTGTCTTTTCTTCATTAATAAAAGTTATAAACTTAAATTAAGTGAATAAAAATTTGGTTTCTGTTTTTTCCTATATTTTTGATCGCATGATAACAAAAATGAAATATACCAATTTGATTTTTTTAATTTTTTTAAACAAAAATAATTCATATTTTTTGAAAATATGAAAAATCATTAAATGCAAAACGTAAATGTGCTTTTCTTTTTCTTAGTAGTTCACAATCCAGAAAACTAACTGAGTTTAGTTTGGTTGTAAAATATATATGATGGCTATTTAGCAGTCATAAAAACATACATATTACATGGGTAAAAAAAGCCACACACACAAGTAATCATGATATCAAAGATAATCGATTTCTTAAGATTATTACTATGTGAGTATTGAGCGTAGTAACAAAATGATTTGCTTTATTTTGAATGAATAAGAACAACTAAAAAATGGTGGCACAAGCTACTTATAAAAACATTGTCACAAACAAAAGTATTACAATATATATTACATATATTGTACCAAAGATTAACACGAACTAAATTCCAAACACATTTTAACACTTGCAACTTCTGAAAACAAGAAAATATCACAAATATTCAATTGTAGGTGGCTCAATTTCAATTAAAAGTAAGAGTTCACCAATGATACCACTTTTTTTGACAAGTATCAACTAAAGAAGAAGATAAAACAAAACTGAATCGAGATACTTGAAAAAATATATAATTTAAATAAACATGAACATAGAACCTTTTAAAACAAAATCTATTTTTTTAAAAAAAAAACTGCTACTCCTGTGTTTTATCCAACATTTCCAACTACCAAAATATGACTTGGAATACCCAAAAAAGCCAATATTTAAAACATGAACGTGATGAAATTATCATCATTACATGCAAATTTGGTGTTTTACAAACAATTTTGAAAATCCTGATAACACAAGCACATAAAAAAATATGTTTGAGGGTCACTGGCAAAAATAGGCTAAACTTAACTGAATAATACAATTACACAGTCTAATTTTTGTTCGAGAGATAGTACACACACTGTGATTGGCCCAATTTAAATGAATCATACCATTAAACATTTACCTTCATATTGAAAATATATTGCAAGCAAAAAAAAAAAAAGACTAATAGAGTCACAAGATTCAATAGATTTATTATGATTCTCAACTAAGCCAAATATCGACAAACAAAAGTTTCAATCATTAGCTGAACTGTCGTCATTCACAGTTATCTGTAACTTTATGTTTTCCTCTAAACTCTCGTTTTTACTTGCTAGCTTTCTCTTGGCTTATTTTGTTGATATTTTGGTTGGCAAGAGCGTGGCTGAGTAAGGAAAAACTTTTCCTAATGTATAATTTTTTGGTTGCAAAGCCACAACCTTAAATCCTACTATAATGATCCAATTTGTTTACATTTACAAAAATACAACAAAAAAAAAAAAAAAAAGAAATACACATATCTACAACTGAAAAAAAGCCTATGATGATACTATTGATAAATAGATAAAAATAAAACGAATATTCTTCAGTTGAAAACTCATATATGTCAATATCTGTACTGTGTTTACGAGTCATTTTCAAAAGCTATAGAAAACAAAACAAAAAATAACTATTAAAGTATGATTCAAAGTACCAAAAAACAATGATTTCAGTGAATGCGTAGATCTAAACGTATTCTTTCAAACTATATCTCTAAGCCTCTTAGCACATTTTTCTTTAACTAGTTTGATTTTTATTTATTTTCATGTATGTGAGTGTGTGAACGATGATTTAGCATTCTAGTATTTTTACCTACATTACACACAGATTACAAATAAAAGATAACCATCATATTTATGTCTCAAAAAGCAACATTCACACTACCGGTAATTACTATCATCATGGCTGTTATTGTTTTTTTGTTTTTTTTGAAAATATCCTTTGTAGACCCTTGATTAATAGGGTTGTCTCATTAGTCTGTCGATACTCAAACTCTGCAGTTTTTTTCAGAAATAGCGTACATTCTTGCACAAAAAAATCAAATAGCCAAATCATTGTAGACTCGAAAAAATTACAAAATGAGTTTTCGAAAAACTCTTTAAATATAAAGGTTTGGTCCTGAAGAATTTCTATTCTTTTTTTTCCTTCATTATCTACATCATACAAATACACATTAATCAATTATCAACATATTAAAAACAAAAAACCATAAAAAATGGCTGACTCAATTGATACCACAAATTTATATGGTTATACACCATCACTGGGTGCAAATGTTCCTGCTTTTATCTGCTTCCTTTTACTCACGATCTGGAACGCTGGTTTTGGCATTTGGTCAAAGCAATGGTGGTTTTGCGCATCTTTTGTTATAGCTTGTGGTTTGGAAACCCTTGGCTATATTCTCCGAGTCTTGTCACACTCTAATCCAGAAGCTAGAATGCGTTACATTATTCAGTCTGTTACGTTGACTTTTGCTCCTGCTTTTTTTATGGCTGGTGTTTACTACATGCTTGCCAAATTTGCAGTTATCTATGGATCAGGTGTTTCGCGCTTGAAACCGACATATTATTCCTACATTTTCGTTACTTGCGATGTTTTTTCAATTTTCATCCAAGGTGGTGGTGGTGGTATTATGGCTAGTAATAATGCAAACGTTAATACTGGTAGAATAATTCAAATCCTTGGTTTGACAGTCCAAGTAGTAGCCACAACTTTGTTTTTTGTTTTGTGTGCTGATATGATCTACACAATTCACAAGAGAATAAAAAGCTTCAGACTTATCAACCCCTCTATGACAAGAGAAGAAGTTGACAGAGCATTATTTGAGCCCAGATATGCTGATATCCGCAACAACAAGCCGTTATTCAATTATGTTGTTTGTGCTATTGCAGTATGTTCAATTTGCATTTATATTCGATGCATTTATCGTCTTGCTGAGATTGCTCAGGGCTGGCGCAAATCATTGTCAACTACTGAGAGTTACTTTATTGTCTTGGAAACAGTTGCTGTTGCTTTTGGTGTCGCTGCTTTATCTATTGTTCATCCAGGATTTTTGTTTGGCCGTCATACTAAGATCCCACTCAAAACTCCTAACAAATTACCAATTGTTGATCTCGAATCAGATGATCCTACTATCTCTCTCACTAAACCTACATCAACCGTTGAAACATATGAAATGAGATAAAAAAAAAACTTTATTAAATAGAAGAGTCTGATATAAACATAACAACCAATAAAAAAAATAAAATTCAATTACTTTTTAAAACTCGTACTTTGATAGTTATCAATCAAATAATTAAAAATTTAAGTGTTTTAGTTAATAAATGTGGTTTCAAATTGGACCAATCAGCGTACGTTATCATTTCAAAAAAAAAAAAAAAAAAAAAAAAAA
>JAJLVH010000782.1:0-16070 GCA_030570155.1 Magnusiomyces magnusii
AAAACAATAATAATAGCTACTCAAATACAAATCCTTTCATCCGTTACAACCGTAACTCGTTCTCTTCATCTAGCAATAAAACCAGTAAGTCTCAACCTGAAAGCACATCTTTGTCTAGTAAAAGCTTTTCTCCATCACATCCTGATTCAGTTACAATAATAGAAAAACACGATCCATTTTCTTCTCTTGTTGATAATTTAAGTAACTCTGCTACCGATTCTTTGCAACAAAAGCCCATCAATCATGTCATCAAATTTGAAAATAACAGCAGGGAAAAAAGTAGCAGTAATAGTCAAAATACACGTACTGCTACCGATACATCATTTAAAGTTCATTCCGGTTCTTCCGGTAAAGATTCTCTTCCCAGTATAATACCACTTGTTAATGACGAGATACCATCTTTTCCTGCAGACCCAAAATTCACGGTTCATCGTAACCATAACAAGCATTGCAAGAGTTTAAATGCTGATCTCGGAAAAACAGAAGATGGAAAACAAGCAAATAGTTTTGTTGGAAATGTTGACCTAAAAAACAATGCACACTTTGGGGGAGATTTAGAAACAAGTATCAATTCCGATCCCAAGTATGTCATTAGAACTGGCTCATTAAATCCAGAATTTTCTGGAGGTTTGCAATCATCATTTTCATTTTCAAATCTTGACGGAAACAATTCTTCCATACCGGAAGAACTTCCTCGATACTCACATCAATATCAACGCAAACGATACAGTTCCGTGCAGGAAGAAGAGGAAGAAGAGGAAGAAGTAGTAGATGATCTTAATGAATGTTTCAAACAAACGATTAAGAGCAATGATGGATTGCGCGATTTCGACATTATTAAAAACAGCGATAATAATTCACATGAACATGAACAATTGCCTGATGATATTTGTGATGAGGAAAAAGAATCAAGTAAAGATGCTGGGTCTCAAAGTCACTCTTCTGTTGAAACCGAGGACCAAAATGTTGACGCATTTTCTATTGGCTCAAATTTGCCATTTACAAATGAATTGGACAAAAATTTTGTTTCGCCTGAACCTAAATATGAAGGCCAAAACAATTCTATTTCCGAGCAACAGCCACCGCCAAAACCATTAGCAACTCACAAAGCTACGCTACCTTGCGACCGTACTGCCAACTACCCCGGCATTGCTACCACGACAAGTCTGTCCAAAGCGGAAGCACAACGCCCAGCCGCTGTGACGAATTTAGAAACAGGCACGGCTGATGACACCTACAGGGCTGGGCTTGTTGAGACCAAGAAGGCTCCCGGGCACAACGACGAAGAGAAAGAGGCCAGCGTCGCAGGTGGCAGCGTTGGCAAAGTCCCGAGACGTTCCATATCGACGTACAAAAGCAGAACTGCAGGAAAACCTAAATTCGAAGCAACATCTCTACAGCAGAAAAAGCGCGTGGCTAGCACTGAACCTGTTGATTCAGACCAGAAGCTGGTTCCAGCCATTTCGGGCAGCGCTGCTGGACAGAAGCCATCGAGCATTGACGAGAATAGCAGCAACGAAAAGATCAGCGACTCCAGCATCCGATCAGCAACCCGGGTCTACGTGAGTATTTTTGTTTTTATTCAACGGCCGCTGGCAGAAAACTGTGCACGACCAGCCGATCTGGTTGAGATTTTAAGGTTTCAGCCCTGCAGCATTTTAATACCCAGCCATCGTGTTGCAAGACCCTGATTTTTCATTGATCTTTGATTCAATTCCACTAACCTTCAGCTTTTTTGCTTTTTTTTTTTCACATTATTTGTTACAGATTCCAGCTGCGGACTCGTCTAGTGCTGAAAGATCCAACTCTGATCGCTCACTGTCTTCTTCTATCCAAAGCTCCGTTGAACTAAGGGTTGCATCAAACAACAAAGATCGCCCTCAAAGCGTGGCTACCCCAGCATTTGCTGTTTCCCCAATATCGCAAACATTCAACTTTCCTAGAACTCCTCAAATGAAACCAACTTTTTCCAAAGCGTCGCCAGCATCTGGCTTGGGCGCTTCAACTGCAACTACCGAATCCTTTTCAGTTAATCCTTCTGTAAAAAGCCCATTCAAATATGCAAGTGCCTCGACAACATCAATTAAACCTCCTGTACCTTTGACTTCGGTCCCATCAGCACCAAAGTCTACCAACAATAACGTTATTTCTTCACCTCCTGGTTTCCAAACTCTGACTCCCCCAAGTACTGCGGGTTTATTTACTCTAATGCCTCCAAAAACTCCTTCCAATATTGCTTCGTCTTCAAACAGATTTTCAATAGCTCCAAGTCTTGCTGCTCGGAATTCGTTGCTTTCTCAATACTCGCCTGTCATTGAGCAGGCAACTGAGGTTTCTGTAGTAGCTGCCGCATCTAGCCCCGAGTCTCTTTATCCTGCCACTGAAGAAAGCACACCAACGCTGGGCTCAGTTGCAAGTTCTCCTGCAATTCCTTTTGGATATGTAAATCATCCAAGTAACTATACTCACAGAAATTCTGCTGGCTCGTCTCATCAAAATCAATTTGCTACCTATTCTTCTTTACCTTACAGAGAGTTTTCGATTGAGCAGGTTAGAGAAACAACTAGCAAACTGGAATCCATTCTTTTGGATATGCGAAATCTTCGTAAAGCTTCTCTAGGTTATTCTGAACCCAGCATTCCAAATCAGCCTAGCAATGAAAGTGACAATGAATCTTTGCTTATTCCAAAATCTCGATCTCAACCTTTGCCAATGATCAAGTCCCAGCTTGAAGGTTCAGACCCTGAACTGACTGGCTCAGATCGCGATCACATTGATGATGACCAAATATCTGAAGATGATTCTTCTAGTTTGATTATCACCAATACTCATCCAGTTCCTACAGCTTCTATCTTATCTTCAATTGCTCCACCCACGTCATCTGGAGATTTTTCTAATAATGAAACTGAAAACAAAGCACAAGCTCCAATCATTTCACCCCAGTCGGTTGCGACATCTAGAATCGCACCCGAATCAACAAAGTATTTCCCTTCTTATACCCTTGCAACATCTAATAATTCAACTGGCCATTATTACAACCCTGTCACTGGTGCTTCCATGCAAGGAATTCCCATTTCTGTTCTTAATAAGGATCTTCCGGCTTTACCTGTTGATCAAAATATCACTATTGCTAATATCAATAACACTGGCTCAAGTTTAAATGTAATAAAACCTCGAAATTCAAGAGCTCATGTTAGATATAGCACTGGCGCCATTGGTAACACCAATACATTTCCAGGCGTCACCGTTATCCCAGTATCTGGTCCAGACCTTATTGTTCCTCATTACCCATTGCCTCCACCACCACCTAAACCTGGAATTCGTCAACAACAACATTCTAGATCACACTCGTTGCCTGTTCGATTTGCTGATTTGGAAAATGATCAAGAAACTTTTTCTGATAATGACGAAACTAAACACAGCCAAGAATTAACAGATTGTTCCCAAAATTCTTCTGGTGGTACTCAGAATGAAGCACCTACACCAAGCTCAGCAATTCTCAATTCCGATATTGGTATTTCAAGCAGTGGTAGTTCATCAAATACACCAGGAAGTGGAACTGGTAGTGCACCAACCTATTCATCTAGTGAAGGTGCACCTAGTGTTCTTATGCGTATTTCTTCTGGTGGCAGTTCCATGGGTCGTCCTTCAAGTATTATTCTGCCTAGAGCTGGTTCAGTATACTCTTCGATCTCATTTAATGATCATTCGTTAGTACCCAATCAGCAACTTCGTTCTGTTGGTGGATCTCGTCTTAGTGGTGACTGGGAACGAAACCTGTCTCCATCGCTTAGCTACAAAACTGCTCCTTCATCTCCACAGAAAAACAAAAATTCAAAGGTTTTGGATCCATCTGATACTTCAATGATTACATCTAAAAATCTTCAAGTTCCTCAGAGCATGCCATTTGTTAAGTCAAATACCCGGTCATTTTCAGATACTCAGCTTTCACCAGTTGAATCATTCAACACGGCACATTCTACTTACAGTGCTCCCAACTCACCAGAGTTTGGTAAGCTTCAGCAGCGGCTGTCAAAATCAGCTACTGGCAGAGTTTTTGATAAAGGAAGTGGTGGCATGATTTTTGGCAATTCTGGAATTGGAATAGGTCTCACTGGTGTTCAAACCAGTCCAGACTTTGGTAGATCTTTCAACATTCATAATGACAACAACAATAGAGTGGCTGAATCCCGTTTGCTATTGTTTGACAATGCAACTGAAAATCATTTGGGGCCTGCACTAGACTTTTCTAATGTTCCAACGTCACAGCTAGTTATGCGTAATGCATCTCAAACAAATCCAGTCTCCACTTTCACTTCTACTACAGTTGGTACACCAGTTGTTTTAGCAATTGCGTCCTCATCTAGAGCTTCTGTTAATACTTCTGCTCCATCAATTTCAGACCGCTCAACAATCAGACAAAAAGGTTCTTATCCTCAAATTTACTCTAACGTTTCATCAGCTTCCACTGTTAGTTCAGATAATCAACGTTTGATGCCAAAACAAAAGGTTTCATCTTCATTTTCTGAAGATGATATTGTATCTCAATTGTCTAGACAATCCACCACTGACTTACATCCTGGAATCGTTTTGAGACGTAAGCACAACAACTCTTCACCATTGCTATCGTTTGTTCCATCGGTTTTGGAAAAAAAATCCACAGAGACTTTTGATACCAATTCTGGCGAGGCATTTACCACTACCGCTTCTCTTGGTACTACACAAGCTACACAGTTATCCAAGACAGACTTGACTAGACAATCACCCCCTTCTGACAAAACGAGCTCTAATCAACCCAGAATTTCGTATTCTCAAAGTGCTCCACTTATTTCTGCTTCTATGTTACATGGCACTGAAATTTCACGTCAGCCAGAAAGTTTTTCAAATAACAAAAGTTCCGTGCCTTATACCACTTTAGAACACGAACACAAGCCAAACCAGACTATTTCGGAACCTCACCATCCACTTCATACTCGAGATTTTAGAACATCTACAGGTCCTGAAAACTTTCCAATTTTTGCTCTTAATCAGTCTGGCCAGCCATTTTCGTCTCGCACTTCCACTAGACCTTATTCAATGCCTCCAAACATGTTCCCTGCCAAAACACCAGTTACAACAATGAAATCCTCATATACCCAAACCGAAGATCCGAACCACAGTTCTCTTGATGATATTGGCAACAGGTCTCATAATCGTTCTGCGTCTGAATTGTCTCGTAACAATGCTCGCAGAGGTCGTCGCGATCGTAATAGTAATGCTTCGTTTAGGTCCGACATTGCTCCAAGTGTTATTTCTACCGATGAACAACTTCCTCTTCCTCCTCCATTACCTCCTCAACATACAGTTACTTTGGAACAAGTTCCACCTGAACAAAAGCGCCCATCATCTATATCTTCAACTTCAAAGTCTTATTACAAACCCATTGATAATGATAGTTATACTACACATCCAATGTCTAGTTCAACTAGTAAATTGAATAAGAATCATTCGGAAAAGAATTCATCGCCAATTGTTGACAACGCCATGCAACAAGATTATTCAAGCAGCAAAGAATCGTCTCAACGAATTCCTGGATCAAGATGGACGGCTAGACACACTCCTGAGTCTGGGTCTGGATCTGAAATGTTTGAAAATGACGAAAGCTATCAAACACCCCGTACAAGCGCTGGAAGACGTTGCGGCAAAAATGAATATAATTACTATGATAATGAGCCATCAACTCGTCGTCGACACAAACAGAAAATTCCATTTATGAACGACAACGAATCCATTTACTACGAAAAGTCGACAAACTATGGTCGTACTAGACCATCTGGAAAGCGTATTGTTTCTGGCGGCAGTCTCCGAACTTCCTCTTCTATTTCATCTATTTCCTCATCTTTACTGCATGTACCACATGCATATACTCGTGGCCCACGTATTAGAAACTCTCGTTCTCGTGTTGTATCTCTCAGCGCTCTTCCTCCAATCACCCCGGAACACAGGTCAACTGCTACTCCAATGGCAGCTGCAGCTGCCGCTGCTAGTGCCGCTGCGAGTGCTGCCGCTGCCGCCGCCGCCATGATTGCAGGTATAGTAGAGTCTTCTTATTATGAATACCCAAATCGCAGTCGCCAATCCAGTATAGCAACTACTCACAAAGCGACTCATGTCAAAAGAGGACCGAGTGAAAAATTTACAAAGTTTAGTAAAAAGTTTGAAGAAACGTTTCGTGGTGATTTAGAACCCGAAATTTTTGAAGAAGAAGATGACGATGATTTATATATAAATAACAACTCTCGTCGTCATAGTGACATTAATCATAATTACAGTGCCAGCAAAAATTATACCTATCAAAAGAATGATAATAAGCATTATGAAGAGAATACCACTTCAAACAATGATGACCCTTCCAAACCTTTTACTCAATCTTCTATTCAATACCTCATGGAGCTTTCTGATGCGACATTTTGTCTAGACCAGATTGATATTCCACCCACAGAGCGCCAACTTATTGAAAAGTTTGTCGACGCACTTGCAAAACTGTCAACTGATATTTCTGCAGATTCTCACAAAAGACGAGAAGGTGTTAGAAGATTGCACAATGCTCTTAGAGCCATTGAAGGTTGGATTTGATGGCAATAAAATAATAATAAACAAATAAATAATAGCAATTTTCGATTTTTTAAATTTAATTATTAATTTTATACCTTTTTTTATTTTTTTTATATCACTAATGTTAATTATAACTGTTTATTTTTTTTTGTATAAATATATTCTCTATGAAAATTGATCATAGTTTAAATTGATTCTTTTTGATTTATAAATCAACCACCGTACTACTTTCATTTCATCAAAACCACGAAAAATCTAAATCAATGACAAGACATAAAAGGTTTACAGAGATTCTATAAATGAACATTTAATTCAATTTTAAACCGAAAAATCAACAAAAAACAATGAAAAGACAGATTTAGTAAAAAAAATAAAAAAGTATGCGTTAGCCCGGAGTCGAACCGGGGGCTCGACGATGGCAACGTCGAATTTTACCGCTAAACCACTAACGCTTTTTCTGAATCTTTAGACAGAATGAATTACAGACATCATAGCTTACAGATGTCGAATCTATGTTTTTTTTATTTAGTACGTTTTGTTTGAAACAGAACAAGAATGACTTAGACGGGTAAGTCCTGAAATGGGCGTGCCGACTCTTTTGAACAGTCTAACTGGTTTACAAGAAATTGTAAGCTTTATCTCTGCCAGGAGGGATTAAAAAATCCCCCCCCCCAAAAAAAAAAAAAAAATTCGGAAGTTAAATTATAAAAACGTAGTGCTGAAGAGAATGAAGTGAATACAGGTTGGGAAGGTTTTCACCCAAGTTGGTTTCCCTGGTCCTCGTAAGCTAGCATTAGGGCTTGTACTCGAACCATTGGAAGTAATGTTTTATATCTCTATAGCTCTTGAATGAAATCAACCAATCAGTTGGCAGTTTTAAAATAACCCAAACAAAAAAGTATTAGTGAAATTTGCAAATTTGAATATTTGTGTGGTTGAAACCTGAAAGGATAGCTATAATAGTTGGTGCTTTGTATTTATATAACTTTTGAATAAAACTAACGTATGAATAGATAGATAGTTGAACAACTTTGTGTCTTAAATTTGTTATGTGAAATTTATCAAAGTATTTTAACTTACTTCTAACACTTGTTAGACAATTGAATTCTGGTTATTATGACATGGAAATTAATAAAATGTTGAATTTACTAAATTAGGTTATTGATAGTCATTGCTTTTAAGTATTAAGTAAATAACAATAGTAATATACTTTATGCTGTTGAAAGTAATGCTTAAACAATAACTATAAATACATTTATTTCACATTTAGAACTCAGGGATAGCATTCCTATTTTGGAAATTCGAAAACCTAGTGAACAAATTTTGGAATATCAGTTGTCAAATATTGTTTAGCCAAATAAGCTGTTTCATAGAATATTGAAGAAGAAACAATTCAATATTGAAAATAGTATTTTACGCAAGGAAATGTAGAACAAGAATGAAATTGATCTGAGCTTTAATTATAATTGCTATGATTTAAAGTACCTGATACAACATCGCACAAATAAAAAACAGAAAAACACAATAGAAATAGAAATGAACCCTATAATGGAAAATGATCCGTACTTGTGCTAACAGTATTTTGATTTTTCGTGGTTAATTATCAAATATACAATAATTTTTCATTATTAATATTCATGTCTAAAATCTGTGTGTGAAAACAAGCCATGGCTAGCAACCTTTTTGAAAATGTGTTGAGTTTAAGATCCAATAATAAGCCAATCATGAACTGAAAAAATGAATATTTTATTGTATTTTTTTATTTTTCGTGTTTGAAGCTGAAATTCGGATAGTTATCCCGAAGATAGCGGCTTCTATTATTTTCTAAATTTACTGAAAAGAAATCAAGGTGGAAGAGGTAAAACGAAACTCCGAAAAGAAGGCAATCACTATGGCCGATAAGTGACGATGATTAATCTAATGCGCAGCATGAGAAACAGCCATATATTAATTGATAAACGGTGTAAATACATTGTGCATGTACATGTGCACAAAAAGCCGTTTGACAGTAAAAGAAAGAAACTTCGGATCATTATAAAAATAGAATTCCCGAAGCCAAGTCAAGTGAATAAAGCGTTAATAATGAGACAAAAAAATTTATCCGTATAAAAGTACGATAATGAAATACAGTTAATTGTCCCCAACATGAAAAATTCAATTAGCGTGATACAAGTGTAGTCAAATATGAACTCTACTGCCAACGAATATGATGATGATTTTTATGCACACAATTATTTTTGTTTCTAATTAATATATAAACTTGTCGACACTAATATCACTGGCCAAGGTTTACATATGTACTTACAAAAAATTGATACATTTCAAAATCGCTGGAGAGTGATGCAGTTTAGAAATAAAGTTAAATGGTGATGAGGATGCGGGGATAAGATAACTATGAGTAGACACAAAGATGTGGGGGCCCTTCTCCAATATGTTTTCATATTATCAATTCATTGATGATAAAAAATTGATAAACACTACAGGTAGCTTATCACAATACCATGTAAGCAGGTCTAAGTTGATTTTATCAACTGATGAAAAAAAACAATTAAAAGGCTTTGAAAAAGTATCAGAGTTCACATTGCTTCAGTTGATTACATGCTTTTTCAATAAATTGAGTGTTAGAAAAACGATCAAATATAACTGATTCAACTATTTTTTTACTCAATAGTCGAATACTGGTATGGAATACTATCCATTTGGTTAGTGTATGTTCCTGGTGATATCATTGACAAAATGACAATCCCTTTAATCCTTTTTTGAGTCAACAATTTGTTTCAAGCACACTCTTTGATAACACATATAACGATACAATTAGATCACAATACTATTGATACTAATTGACCACTTTTTGAACAACATGTTATTTTCTCCACTTTTTTGGTTCATGTAATCAATGAGACATAACTAGTTTGAGAGTTGGTAAATCATTGAAAGGGCGAAAAAAAAAACAAATATTGAATACATGACGGCTAAGTGGAATTTTTTATTTAATCATATACCAAAACATACTAATCAATTTTTAAATGTCATTTTTTACAAAGATCAAACAATTCAAAAGGTTTCAAAGAGGAGGCGGGGGTATCATAGATAGAATATGAAAAGGTTTTTGATAGTTTCCTTCGTTTTCATCAGATAAAAACGGTATTCCAGCCAGCCATTCTGTTTTTAAGACCAAATATCAACGTATACAAATAAGAGTCTGTAACGAGGGTGATTAGTTGGGGCTTGGAGAAACGGGTGTATATAGATGTAGTGGGGTGTGATGTGAATAATTATTACTAGTCTTATGGATTCGTTATCAAAAATGTTGTTTACCAAGATGAGAAAACAATAATATTCAATGTGTTATTGTAATTTCTGACATCTCAAATGCAATCAAAATCATTGAATTAAAAGCGCAGAAACTGTGTTCAGTAGCAATCATAATGTGATTTTCAATGTTGGTGACATGTTGGTTGAGAACATATTGATGCCGATAATTCTGTTGTAAACGGTGCGTGGTTTAGAAACAATTGTAAAAATAGCAGGTCATGTGTATTTTTTGTTGGTGTCACGTTTTAATTAGTAATACACGATCGATCACGTAAAGGGTGTTTTACTGGAATAGGCACCCAGTTTAAGTGGGTTCGGCTCACGAAGATGAAAGAAATATTTGGTTCAGGGACTCTTTGTGTACTAGGCTCCTCCACATTAGGACCACACGCAATTGCATGAAGCGTTCAGAATTGAAAGACACAAAAAATACGTATATTGTGTTTATGTGAATAAAAACTAGGCCAATATGATTGTTTAATAATTTATAGGCTTTCAAAATTGTGTTTTCGAAGCTGAATTGAAAACCTGTTTTGGTGGTAGATGCACCACGTAGCAACATTTAATCCCACATACAAAAATAATTATTCAGTGTCTCAAAATCCGATAAAACTCGGGGTTGAAAGAAGCAAAATATATTAATGAAAAAGAAACCATGGTTCCGAAATCGAAATCGAATAGATATAAACTGATAAAATAAAAACAGTAGTTTCCACATGTGTACAAGTGTAATGGATACCAACACTGCAACTACAATCAACTTTTAATCAAAAAAAAAAAAAAAAGAAAAAAAAAAGGACTGAATTTGATTACGTTCGAGCTGAAAAGCTTATTTCATCAATGACGTTGTTGAGTATTCAAATCCATGTTTTTTGTTGCTTCTCTTCAGCGCTATCCCATTTCCAACTAAAAAAGCACTCTTTACCAATCACCGATTTCAAGTGAAATGTACCAAATAAACACATAACCGGTACTCAATCAGTTGATCTGCGATGCCGGCTATTCACTAGACCTCAAAGCACTAGACTTCAAAGTCGGAAGTCTCAAAAAGTTTAATTGAAGTGAACGGCTTTTTCAGCACACACGCAAAATAGCTGCTCGGTTGTTGAAATTATTGTTTCTTCCCCAACTGCAAACTGTAGAATATCACCGTTTACAATTGCACCGCTCAAAAAACAATTTCAACCTGGTTTTCTGTAAAGCTCTTCAGCACCGCTTCGTCCTACTCTCATCCGCCACTAACTTCACTTTCCAATGTCTGACAAAAATTTTTCTCCACTTTGCTGTTTTTTGTTGATTTTCCACTATTGTTCAATTGCTTTTTTCTCTTGAATTTTCCTCGTAATCTCATTCTCAAAAATGCTTCATTGTTTCTCTCTTTAATTCGCCTATAAATATCGTCCAAATTGTCATTGAAATCAAAACCTTTTTTATTCCATACCTCATCATCCACAACTCTTCAATTTTAAAGTTACTTATTCCAACTCTTTTAAAAATGGCTAATACTGAAATCCCTGAAACCCAAACTGCTTTTATCTTCAAGAACGGTCAGCACGATCTTGTAAAGCAAACAGTTCCTGTTCCCAAGCCCGACCCCGGCAAAGTTTTGATCAAGATTGCTGCTGCTGGTGTCTGCCACTCCGATCTTCATGTTATTGAAGGCGATCTTCCTTACCCTGACGGTCTTGTTATGGGCCACGAAATTGCCGGATACATTGTCGCTTACGGTGCGGGTGTCAATTCCGAAATATTCCCTAAAGACAGCCTTTATGCTGTTGTTGGTTGCAACCCTTGTGGATCCTGCAAATACTGCCGAGTCGGTCGTGACAACCTTTGTGACTCTCCCTCTCGTTCCCACATGGGTCTTGGTACTCCTGGTGGATACGAGCAATATACTCAAGTCAATCCTCGTAACTTGAACAAGGTTCCCGAGGGTATTTCTCCCGCAGTTGCTGCTGCCACCACCGATGCTGTTCTTACTCCATACCACGCTCTCAAGCGTGCCAACATTAACGGCCAAACTAAAATGCTCATTATGGGTATGGGTGGCTTAGGTATCAACGGTGTTCAAATTGCAAAGGCCTTTGGCGCTCATGTCACTGCTGTCGATCCCAGAGAATCGTCTAGAGAACTTGCCAAGAAGTATGGCGCTGACGTTGTTCTTCCAAAGGTACCCGATGAGCCCTTGAACGTTGACGTTGTTGCCGACTTTGTTAGTGCTCAAGCCACTTTTGAACTTGCCCAAAAGCATGTCAAGACTGCTGGCCTTATTATGCCCATTGGTCTTCATTCTCCCCATCTTACTTTTGACTTGAACAAGTTTGCTTTTAAGGAATTCACCTTCATGGGTAACTTCTGGGGTACTTCTCAAGATCAGGCCGAATGCTTCGATCTTGTTAGCAAAGGCCTTGTCACTCCTCAAGTTGAAACCACCAGCTATCTGAATGTCAACAAGGCTCTTCAAGATTTGAAGGATGGTAAAATCAAGGGCAGAATTGTTTTGGTTCAAGACGAGTAAACTTGTTCCCTGTGACCATCTTGTTATTTATAATATAAATATGTTTTTCCCTGTTATGTTTTGAAATGTCGTTTATGAATATTATTTTTTTGTTATCACTGTTGTATTTGCATACTATGTAAATGAATACATATATCTATTATGTCTATTTTGGAGGAACAGTCCTGGTTTATATACAAATTTGGTGATTTGAAAAAACCTTGTTGGTTTTTTCTCCGGGAAATCAAAGTATGTGCGGTGGAGTTGTTGTTATGCCCATTTTAATGGCGATGAACTATTTGTTTGGGATTTTCAAGAATACGAGTGTAATTGTAAATGCAAATGAGACTAGTACATACATATAAGTACCTTTATGTTATTAAAAATAAGGATCCGGGGAAACTAATAAAAAGATATACATTTCCCTCAAATCAAGATACCGAGTTACCAAATAATGAAGCACCTGGAATTTGAGTTTATTTAACGCAAAGACGATGATAGCAGTTGGTCCAAAAAAGCCATACAACAAATCCGATAATTTTAAGAATCGAAACAGTAGTCCTAAGCGATCAGTACGGAGTAGCCCATGGACCAAAAGCAAAACGCCAGGGTTATGGCCAACATCTTCCTATATCAACGATTGCTGGCTTGTGTGTCCGCAAATGACATGATTTCGAATTGACTTTTTAGGCTTGGGTTTAAGGTTTTGGTTTGACCAAAAAAGTCACGGTGTTGCTGCTGCCGAGTCATGTGATGGTGTGCCGAAATGCTGACCGGTTGCATCAACCGGAGCCACAAAACACCAAAGTTTGATCGGGCTTTGAATTGGACAAACATTGTTTGCTTTTGTATGACAGATGCTTCTTTCATCTGGAGTATTGCAGTCTTGTGGCGGTGCTGTTGCAAAATCCACATGTCAGACAGACTCAATTCGTGAGAACCGGTTGGAGATAGGACGCTGCAATGGCTTTCCTACGACTAGCCTTGTAATAACCATATGCCATTCATTTCCTACTGAACCGAGTTCCGCGACGTTCAAAAGAACCGCCGCTATTTTTAAATTTCTCCTGATCCCGGCCCTTGAATAGAATCAATCGATTCCGGCCAATTGATGTTTTCCATGTCTCGATAGCCTTGGTTGCGGAATGCGGGGTGGGAAATGTCTTTGACCCCAAAAAACCACTCTAATTCGGGTTACGTAATGCTCTTTCTGCGTTTTCTCCACCACCTTTTTTGTCCCACCATTCCTCACATCTCCAAATATTCATTCAAGCCATAATTTTATAAAAAAAACACTCATAAACCTTTCTACCGTCCATTGATATCAACACATTTGTCTTCGTTATTGTATTTATTTCCCCTCTATCTCTATCTATCTCTCTCGACTATATACATTATATATACACATAACCATTACCAATGTCTAATAGCACAGAACCCTCCTTGTCTTTTAAAATCCCTCCCTCGCCTTCTGGTCATAAAAAGTCTCCATCGGAAACATCGGCCGCCAGCGCTTCTTTGGTCGAGCCCTCTAACTCTTCTCTTCAAAGGCGTCTTTCCAATGCTTCTGCCATGAGTGTCGATGATTCTCTTTCCGTAAACTCTCCAAATGCTGCAACTGCCGCTTTGGATATGCCTCCCAAAACCTCTGCCCCATTGCCTTCTTCTCCATCTGTAGCAGCCTCCACTGCTCCTTTGAATCCTCTTTCCCCAGTAACAAGCGCGGCTTCCTCCAATTCACCCGTTCACTATTCTCCCTCTAACTCAGTTTCTTCTATTTCTGGTGCTCGTGATTGGAGAGACGTGCAAATGAACGAATTGGTTCAACGCGAAAACCTTGTTTATGTCACCAATGATACCATGGTTGAAAATGCTTTTGAAACTTTAAACAAAAACAAATTTACGTCTATTCCCATTAAACCCAGTGCTGACGACCCAAGCGTCACTGATACCTTTGATTATGCTGATTTGAACGCTTATTTGCTCATGGTTATGGGTCTCATTGAACCCGTCAATAGTGATGAAGAAACAGACAACTTTGTCAAAAAGGCTCGCTCCGGTAACGTTGTCCCTGTAAAGTTTGCTGCTCATCTCGGTGCTAAAAACGAGCTTTCAAGCTTGAAATCTACTTCTACCATTCCTCAAGCCATTGAAATTCTCGGAAGCGGTGTTCACCGAGTAGCAGTCACTGATGCTCAAGATCCTAAGACCACTATTGGAATTTTGTCTCAGCGTCGATTGATTCGTTTCATTTGGGAAAATGGTCGTAGATTCAAATCTCTCGAGCCTTTTTTCCAAATGAAGCTTTCTGATCTTGGAATCGGTCCCAAAGAAGTTGTTTCAATCAACGGCGATCGTCCTGTAATTGATGCATTCAAGATTATGCACGAAGATGGTGTTTCGTCCCTTGCTGTGACTGACAGTTCTAACAACTTGCTTGGTAACATTTCTATTGTGGACGTTCGTTTAGTGACGAAATCTTCTCAAAAACATATTTTGCGGTCTCCATGCAAGCAATTTTTGTCAACTATTTTGAACGAACGAGGCCTTGACGACGGCCAAGACTCTTATCCTGTTTTCCACGTCACATTGGCATCTACTGTTGGTCGCACAATTGCTAAACTTGTTGCTACCAAGTCGCACAGATTATGGATTGTCCAACCAGCACAAAAGAAGCCCGAAATCAGCACATCGGCCACATCAAGTGTTCATCCTTCGCCAATTGGCGGACTTGCCACTGCTTCTGGCCAGCTCATTGGTGTTGTTTCTCTTACTGATATTTTGAACAAATTGGCTCACCAGGTTGGTAGAGCAGATTTAGATCCACATTCAGCTAGAAGACAAAGAAGAAGAAGTAGCTCTGCTAGCACCAGATCAACTGTTTCTTCTTTCAGACGATCAATTTCTACTGACCGATCTCAACGATAACAATGATAATTGAAATATTACTGATACCCGGATTTCATTGTTTTTTTCTGTTTCAATTATTTTTATTAGTTTGTTATTTTTATTACTACATTGATGTTTTATCTATTTGAAATAATATTACATATATGAATATATATTTTTAAATTGATAAAGACTTTATTTTTGTTGCCCACTCTGTTTATTATAAGCAAATATCAAAAAAATTTCACAAGATTTTATAAAAATTTCAATTGAGATTTCTTTCATTAGTTTTTTTTTAAAAAAAACCAACTCCAATAATCGCAATCGGGATTGTTGTTAGTACTGGCAGTTTGTATGAGTCAACACCATATGACTTAAGACTTGATAGAACCACATTATACAAATGATGACTTGTTATTTCATCAAGCAGACTAAGTAGGAATATTGGAAACCAGCCCAAGCTACGACAAAACCTAGTTGAAATACAGCCTTATAAGCTTGGACCATGTGTTTGTTCCAACAATGATGGCAAGTTTCCCAACAGGCCTGTTTTGTTTTCCGGAAGAGGTACACATGCAAATTATGCTACAGTCGGACAACACTCACATGATATTCCATATTATATATTGTCTGATTTTACTGACAGAGGTCCTCTTTGGGATCCAGCCAAAAATTATGTGGCTTACACATATGACGGTACAAACGTGCAATATGCCAATGGTACAGAACCAGGCCGTGAAGAACGATATGGAAATTGGTTAGATTTTCTTGGCCA